>CAKNWT010330945.1:2170-15515 GCA_932066315.1 Andricus coriarius | reverse complement strand
AAAAAAAAAACAATACTCGATAAGCATCAGCAAACTTTTTTACAAGGAATCTGTTGACTTTGAATCATATAAACAACTTTTAAACAATAATTAATAATTTCTAACTGAAAACGGGGAAAATTTAATTAGAAAAAGGAGTAGAATAATATTGTGTAATTTCTAAGTCAAAGCGCTAAAAATTGAACATTTTTTTAAATTGAAGAATCACGAAATATAATTATTTCGGATTAAAATGTCGAAAATAATACAATGTGAAAACGTGAAAAATTGATTATTTTAAGATTTGAAATTTGGAAAATGGATCATTCAAAATTCAGAGGAATTGATATTCTATTATTTATAATTAAAAGCGTTCAAAATTTAAAACTTTTGAATTTAAATCATTTTAAATTCAGAGCAATTAAAATTTGACAAATTGAAATTTAAAACTAAATTTAATCTTTCGAAGTCAAAGCTTCTGAAATTCTGGAATCTTAAATTGTTATTATCTACATAACAAAATTATAATTAAAAATTAAAGTTTATGAGACAAATTTTTCTCAAGACAAAAAATTAATTGAATTATTAAAAAAAAACGTTAAAAATAAATATTAATTTTAAATGGGAAACACTAAAAATGAAAAAATGTCTACTCTGAAAAAAATTTTAATTACCAGAAATTGTGATATCACTTTTTTATACTCAAACGCTCTAAAATTTAAATCATTTTAAGTAAATTTAAATCGTTAACAACATTAATAACTTTTCAATTGCTAATTATATTTTCCAAAATTCAACCAATTAAACTTAAATTGCAAAATTAAAACCTATATGGAAAAATATAATATTTAGCGTTCAACATGAAAATTCAGAACTCCTAGATTGTAACCATTTAAAATTACCGAAATTATTCAATTACTGATGTATAAATTTCAGAAAGTTTAATTTTTACCTAGTTTGATTTTAAACTCAATTTTTAATTTTTTAATTTCAAATCTTCCTTTAGCATTATTAAACATTCTTGAAATTTTCTAATAAAATATTTTTCAATTTAAAATTAATATTTATTTAAATCTTTAACTAAATATCGGACAATTTTAAGATATTACATTAAAAATTAAAAATTAAATAAAAAAGAAGATTGCTGTAATATGAATCCAATTATTGAAATCGTACAATTGTAAGCTTTGTAATTCGAAATTGGTTTATATTTACATTTCAAATGATCAAATTCAAAACTATGAAGGCTTTTGTAATGAAATTTTGAAATATTTAATTGCAAAATTGTCCTGACATTTTCAATATTTGACTTTGAAAATAAAATACTGTTAAATTAAAAATTACAAATTTACAATTGAGAATATTAGTTTACAGTTTTAACTTTATCAAGCTCAGTTGTTCACAAAATTAATATCTTTTTACACGTAAATTTCAGAAAAATTATTTTTCAACGTGAATGAAGTAAGGTTAAATATATCAAGTTAGTATATAAGACTTGTTTTTTCATTAGAGGCAGTAGCTTGTAAATACTTAATCTTTTTCGAGGTGATGTGGCCTGTCTACAAGTTTCATTATATAGCCTTGTTATTGTTTCAATAAAGCTGACAATCTTAGTCAATATAGAGTTTTTCCGGGTTCGTAAAAATTATTCATGGTCATTGGAATTATAAAATTTCATTTAAAGTAATCAAAACTGAAATGCAAATTAAAGCATTCAAATTTGAACTCTTTTGAATTTAAAATTTGTTAAATCAAAGCTTAAAAAACTCGATTTTGAATTTTTATTGTACCATTTCATCATTCTTTAAAGAATTCAGACTTTTTTAGATACATTCTTTTTAACAAGCTTAAAAAAACTGGTATAAGATGTTCTTTAAAACAGATTTAAGAATTAACATTTTTTCATCTGGGCTTTAGAAATTAGCACGGAGCCTCGAATGGTAAAAACTCGGTTTTCAAAAAAATGGAGAAAAGTAGTACTTTTTACTACCTTTTTGTAAATTAAAGTAACTAAAGACGGTATTTTTTTGGAAATTTTCAACGTGAATTATATTTCTTCGATACGTGACAAATTTCAAATTATCTTAGAATTAATTTTGAATTGTTTAAACAATTATAATTTGGTTCAACAACTTTGTTCGTCCTGAAATCGTAAACACTTATTATTTTTCGTGATAAATCATACAGTTAATGAGTTTCAAGAATAATATTTCTTATTTAAGATATTTGCTAATTATTTTGAGAAATTTGATTTGCTTATACAATTTTTCCCGTTTGAATCGTAAAAAGTTAGCACTTCCTGAAATATTGACACATCTAACGAATGTTGAGAGTAATATATTTTTAACGATATTTGGATAATATTTGAAAAATTTTCATTTGTTCTAACAATATTTTTCCTTGCAAATCATAAAAAGTTATTACTTTATGGAATCAATAACGCATTTATTGAATGCTAAGAGAGATAATTTGTCTCCCTATGGATACACTGCAATTTACTTTACCTTGATACACTTGTTTCATTAGTCGTTCATCTTTTATTATCCCAACAAACCCAAACAATCTTAACGAATTCCTATCACATATTTCAACAAGCCTCTCTTCGACATCACATTCTTTGATGATTATCTCATTACTCACTTTGTCCATTAGCGTTTTACCGAACATCATGCACAGGAAATTCAAGCTAATTGCGTTAATTTTACCCTTATCCTTTTCTTGGCAGGTCTAGGTCTCGCTACCGTACAGCACAGTCTATGTGAATATAGAACTAATATTGCCCTTTCAGCTTAACCTGATATATTTTTAATGCTGATCATGGATTCTACTTTATCGATAACCTTCTTACCCTCATTTATACGCCTACCTAACTCTCCATCTATCTTTCCGTCATTAGTGAAAAGGCTACCAAGGTATACGTACTTATCAACTTGTTCTATTCTCTCATCGTTTAGGACAATGTTGCATATTGTTTTCTCAACCTTTCCTTCGAACACCAGTTTTTGTTTTCTTTACGTTAATTTTGAGGCCCATGCTCTTTGTGCATGTATTAAGTTTGCTCAACATTCTTTGCAAGCCTTCGATTAACTCTGCCATAAAAACCTTATCATCTATGAACGCTAACCCACGTACCCTACTGTCCCGAGATCCACACTTTCGTCGTCGAAAAGGGCCATTCTTAGACCCTTGTCTATGGATATAATAAATAGCCACGAGGACATGATGCATCCTTGCCTAACACCTTGCATAATATCGAACCAGTCACTCAGTGTCCCATTTACCCTTACACTCGCTCTGCTTCCTACATATATTGTATTTGTTGCTTGTAGAAGCCATCCATTGACTCCGTATTCTTTTAGGTCTTCCCAAAGTTTTTATTTTAAAAAATAGTTCTTAAAGGTTAAACATACCAAGGTTAGACGATAATCCCGTTTTTAACTTAATTACGTCTTTTCTCACATTCTTATTATTATTCTTGTTTGACAAATCAATTACAATAATAACAGTTTTCTACATTTTAACTTCCACTTATAACGTATATTATTTAATATTTGAAACTGTAACATCAATAAATGACTTTAACTCTGATAGAATAAATAAAACATTTGAAAAGTGCATGGTACGTGTAAACCAGGAGTGACTACATTTCCACAGTTTATTTTTATGTTTGTTGCCAATATAAAAAAATGGATAAATGGTGTACTGTATATTTGTTGTGAATATAAGAAAATATTCAAAATATGTTTTAATATAAAATGAGTAATCTGTTAATGTCTCTTTTTCCTATTGATGTATGTTACTATTTTATAAAATTTTATGAATAGAGAACCCATTAAAAATCTTGTTAAAGAACTTTTTTATTTATTTTTTATTTTTCTGATCCTCGGGTTTTAAGTTTTTCATCTCATATCTATTATGTATTTTTTCCCTATTGTGCAAGGAAGATTTTAGTATTTTTTCAATCGTTACAAAAAATGTTTAGGAGTAAACTGATGCCCTTACATTTTCCTCTTTATAAAAAATTATACTTTTTATGCCTTTTACCGGCGCCAACTTATTATTGTAAATCGGACACGAAGTGAAAGTTTTGCTTTTTATATTAGCTATAATTTTTAGTGATAAGACATTTCTCTAAAATAAATATGTATATTTAAAAAAAGATCAAGAACTACGAAAATCTCCATTTTTACGTAAACTTGATGCTCGAAACCTCTAAAATTTGTTGTTTAATCTAAAAATATTAGGAGCGATTTAGCTCACCCAAAGAAACAAAGTGTCGCGATACGGCATCTAAAAAATAAAGCGACCCAAGGAAGATAGGTTTCTATCTTTTATCAATGGGTCGGCAAACAATGCCGATCACCCTAGAGTTCGGAGTGCTGAAAACAATTTAGATGCACGGAGAAAAATCTGTTGCGAGTATTGCATGGGAACGTACTATGCGGAAAGTGTAGCACGTGTACCGTACTAAAATCGCCTCCATTCCTGTAATTCCGGTATTAGAATCTCTAGTCCGGATGACGCCGAAAAGCGATGCGAAGAAGGCATGCACACCGATGCGCTGAACGCACCAGTCCTACCATACTGAAAACGCAGGGAGTAGTCCGTGCGAAAATAGGACAGGTTCCGAGCGTTTTGATGATTTTCGAACTGCGCATGCTTGCGGTTACCATAGGCGACAAGCGAACATATATGGTATATGTATACAGTCTCCTGTCTACTTGTTGCCTATGGAAACCGCAAGCATGCGCAGTCCGAAAATCTTCAAAACGCTCGGGACCCGTACTCTTTTCGCACGGACTACTCGGTGCGTTTTCAGCATGTAAGTATTGGTGCGTTCAGCGCGGCGGTGCGCATGCCCTTTTCGCATTGGACACTTTGGTACTAAGATAGCACGGTTACCGACCGATTATTGCAATCTTCTTGTACATTATCCGCATCGAACACTTGCTTGCGTAAATAGCAATATCGTCCGATGCGATATTCGAAACGGATTTCTCTCCGTGTGGAAACACGCCGACGAACTGGCGAAACGTCCACATTGGGTGGACGAATCAACTCAAGGTTGACGTGCTAGACTGCTACGATGCCAGCATTATCCCTGTTCGCGGAGGCTTTATGGCGCGTACGCACACTCTGTGGTGCCAGAAACATCCAGAGCTTCAGCACGTTTCGCTTCAGCCTTTGCGAAACCAACACGCCAACCTCTTGAAAAATGAATATATACGCGGAGCGCTTTCCCAAATGCTGTTTGAACAAGCTGCAGACAAAGATGAGAAAGCGAAATTAAAGCCAACCGCGGAAAGCAGACACTTTCTGAGATGTGATAGCGATTTTAGGACAAGGAGGAATATTGACATACAGGTTCCTCCTAAGCCTCATGATCTTGCTGAAATGGATGCCTCCATGTGTGAGGATATCTCGCAGCTGAAACCGACGATGGATCAAAAGAACAAAAGACGCTTGTATCAACTGAACAAGAAGAATGGATGGACAAGTCAGAATGCGTCCCGTATTCACTGTGTGATTGAATACATAAAACTTGGTGGGCGGTTCACGGAAAGGGTTCGAAAGTTTGCTCAAGAACTAAGGATCTTCAATTATACACTGAACAAGTCAAAGCTGCTGTCAATCACATCGTGATTGCACATTGTTGACCAAATGCGGGTGTTATCTGACGCAAGGAAGAGAATACAGAAGAGGGAGAGATGGATCAGGGAGAATCAACAGTTTCTCACTGACCCCTCTCGCTTCTTCAGTGATCACCCTGTTTCTGTCCAAAATCCACCCAAGCACACAGAGTTAGAGACTTTTTGAAAAGAGGTATACAAATTCTTAAAAATACTGGAGTTGAAAAAAGGTAAAGATTATATTATCCGTTTCAAGGAACTTTGTGCCAAACTCATAACATCTGAGGAGAAATGTCCATCAATCACTGCCGAAGAGGTGAAGAAAGCACTTAGAGTCATGTAGAACTTGTACGCCGCTGAAACAGATTGTTTCAAGAACTTCTGGTGGAAGAAGTTTACTTCTACACACCAACATTTGGCCCGCATATTCAACTCATATTAAAAGTCGGAGATGCTCATTCCGCAGTGGCTGGTGTTAGGAAGCACTCTACTCCTACCGAAAAAAGGCAACTTGAACAACCCAGACGTGTTTGAACACACTGTATAAGATCTTTACATCTGTTCTAAACAACAAGTTTGTTCGGTGAATCGAGTCTGTATTACGTGAGATGTACGAACAACGTGTTTTGAAAAAAGGTCTAGCAGGCTGTCCAGAGCATCTGATAATGGACAGGTGTGTCTGTAATGACGCTGCAGCTCATCAACGCGTCCTGTCAATGGCCTGGATTGACTACCAGAAAGGTTTTGATTCAACCTCTCATAGAATTATCACCTGTCTGTTGGAAAGCTTGAAGGTGCATCCGCACATAGTGAGAAGCATAGAGAGATTGATGCCTCTTTGGAAAACTGGATTTACTATCTCATCTGGAAATTATCGTATGACAACGAACAACGTCACCTTCCAGTGGGGCGTCTTTCAGGGCGATAAAATGAGCTCTTTGCTTTTTTGCATCACACTTCTGCCTCTATCTCTCGCACTACGAAATTCTTCTGGACACCTCTGTGGCGATACTAACCAGCGCGAGGATAAGATCACTCACGTATTTTACATGGGTGACCTGAAGATC
Source organism: Andricus coriarius (assembly GCA_932066315.1). Lineage (NCBI taxonomy): Eukaryota > Metazoa > Arthropoda > Insecta > Hymenoptera > Cynipidae > Andricus > Andricus coriarius. Next base: position 8,839 of record CAKNWT010330945.1, on the reverse strand, counting down.
TATACCTCTGGTAAAAGAAAACTTCAAACTGCCATAAACATCGTCAAGAAGTACACAGGAGATATTGGGATGGACTTTGGATTAGATACATGTGCCAACGTTCATCTGAAGAAAGGAAAGATTGTTGGCGTTCCCAAGAACCCTGAGCTTGTGGATATAAGTGTTACTAGACATCTTAACACTGGAGAGACCTATACATACCTGGGCGTGCCTTAAAGTCGCATACAGGTCGTAACATCAGCAAAGGAGTCTCTCCAAAGCAGATACAAGCATGTTCTTCGACAGATTTGGTCTTTCAATCTGTCGGCCTTGAACAACGTATCTGTGACTAGCATGCTTGCCGTCCCGGTTCCACTCTACTCGTTTAAGGTAGTTCAATGGACAAAGAATGAATTTAAGACCCTTGATATCACCACACGTAAGATCATGCATATGCATGAAAGCTTACATATAAATTCGTCAGTTCACAAGCGAATCGTTCTAAGTACAGCTTATATCGTTGCCAATGGCAGAGATCCTCTCCTAGAAATAGCCAGGAACCACGATATGATTGTTGAAGGGGCGTTATTTTACAAATCCGCAGAGCAAGCGACCGAGACCCTTGGCCTGAATTTTAACATCAGACGTGAGGAAAGTGCATTACTCCACCTAGATGCTTCACTTCTAAAAGCCGAAGTGAAGAAAGCAGAGTTTGCAAAATTTCACCAAGAGCTACTCGACAAGAAAATGCACGGAAACTTTCACAGAAATGTACAACAACAGTCCTTGTCGAAGGAGCAAACTTTTGCTTTTCTCAGATCATCGGGGCTAAATTCAGGTACAGAGGGTTTAATTTTCGCATAACAGGATGGTGTCATTTCCACCTTAGCATACCGTGACCGCATTTTATGTCAAGAAGTTCCAAGCGATAGGTGCACAGCGTGTCATGCAGACGCTGAGTATCCAGAACACATACTATCGGGGTGTCTCACCCACGCAGGAACGACATATATCTACAGACATAATGCGGCCCTAAAAGTGCATTATTACCATCGTTGTCGCTCTTACGGTGTTGGCCGCTTCCCTGCCCTGTCGAACGCTCCAAAGGAGATACAGTCAATTATCCAAAACGAGAAGTGCCAAATTTTCTGGAACTGCGATTTTCGGACAGTAATCTCCGTTGCACACTCAAGGCCTGACATTGTTCTTCAAGACTTCGAGAAACGAACTATATTCGTGATCAAATTTTCGGCTTCGTCCGAATACAACATCACTGCCAAGGCGAAAGAAAAGGCGAAAAGATGACGAGACCTTAAAAGGGAGCTCCAACGACGGTACAAGTAATTGACCTTGTGATAGGGGCTCTCGAAAGTGCAAAACAATCACTGTCTCGCAACCGTAAAGCCATACCCGCGTGCCAAAAATATGCCAAGGCACTTGCGTGATGGATGCAGAAAGCTGCATTCCTTGGGTGTCCACCTCACGGTTGTGAGACGTGGCCATAAGTGTGATTTGCAGTGGTTGTTTAACTATTTTTTTAATATATATAGTCATGTGAGGTTTCCATATGGTCAGTCTCCATACCATATATTGTATTCATCAAAAACGGTCAAGCGATTTCAGAGAAAAACCACTTTTTTATTTTTCTTTTCTCCTCCATAACCTGTGAGATATGTAGTCGCCACCGTGTCTAAACATGTCAGCATTTTTACTGTCTAAACCAGCAGCCTTATCATTTTTTAAGTTCTTAATTATATCCCTAATCTCAAAGGCACATACTCTCTCAACCAGGTTTTCTAACTATCGTGTTCAATATCGCAATTGTGTTGCCTTATAGCTTCACCTCCTAGTAGTTCCTTAAAAGAGTCTCTCAAAGCGGCTAGTATCTCGCCTGTATCATATAGCATTTCACCCTTGCTATATCTCATGCTGAATAACTCTGTACCTTTACCTCCCTTCATATTGATTCACACTAATTTATAAAACAGTTTTTTGCTTCCTTCAAAATTGTTTTGCATTTACATCTCTTCTTCTGTTTTTATGTGATCTTTACTTTCCTTTACTAGTAGTTTTACTTTCCTCTTTTTGTATCTGTAATCATTTGTATATCTATTTTTCATTTCAGTCGCACTCCCAACAATGCCATTCCCAAACATAGTCGATGCGCCCTATATATCTTTATTGTCCATTAGCGCCTCCCAAGTTGCCTCATCTATGCGTCCGTATATATAATTCTGAAAATCCATTCGCACTTCCGGGTTCTGTAAATTCTCAATCTTGATTTGCGTTTGTTTCGTGTTTCGGTTTTCTTTCTTTTTCATCCCTGACCTAAGTTTGTTTTGGAGACTAGCAGGTAATGATCAGTATTGCATTTAGAACCCCTCATAAGCTAACTAGTCTGTCTCCCTTACCATTTGTTTTTGGATCTCCAAAATTACCTAACACCATTTATTTTCCCTGACGTTTAAAGCCAACTCATCCATTCATATCTCGTAGTAGAATGATTCCTTCACTATGATCGCAAGTACTTATATTGTCATATAAAGTGTCCTAGAAGGTGTCCTTTACTTCGTTTCTTTCACCATAAACTGCGGCGTAGAACGCTATCGTAAATAATCTTCTGATTCCTACTTTTATTCTAGCACACAACAATCTGGGGGATACAAATCCTTGAACCTTGAGATGCAGCCTTGCTCTTTCCTTCATAATCAAACCGAACCATGGACTACCACGTGATTCACTATCTACTCCTGAACATAGTTCTAGTCCGCCTTTTAAATCTCCATTTTTTATATCTTTAACGTAACATCCCTTCTTCTTCGTTTCAGACACAAATAAAATATCTAGCTTTCACAAGTGCATAGTTCCCCGCAATTCTCTTTGCTTGAGATCATTCACATTATTGCATACTTCACATTAGGCCTTCCTCTAAGTACGTCGAAATTGAATTAAAACCACACATATACATTTCCGTAGATTTCTTCATGCGTTTCAAAATTATATTCATAGGAATATGTAGAAAATCGGCCTTTTCGTAGGAAACACCTTCAGATTTCAGTGTTTTTAAGCTTGACTACATACTTAGAATATCCTTAAATATAGTTTTTTTTAAAATCATATAGCCAATCAATATTTTAAGTGTAAAAAAATAAAAAATGCATCCATTCCTATTCCTTCTTACAGAATTAAGTTCGCAGTCCAGCCGATCTAGTGGTGAAATTATTCCTCATCCTCTTCGTCATGCTCCTGCTACTTCTCAGCCTAAAAAGCAGATTTATCCTTATCGAAACCAACCATCTACGAGTAGTGCTCGCCCTTTACCATTCGGGGCAAGGGTACGCCTAAACTTCAGATTTCCTGACTACAACCTTATTACAAAAGACAGAGAAGATAAAATTTACGAATTATCAACAAAGGTAACCTATCGTGTGATAATAGATCACGACGATTTCGTCGTAGGAGTATTAGATAAAAGTAATGAGCTTTCTGCAATATATTATATACTAGGCCTTACTCGAGTTAAAATAGACGAGCACTTCGCCGAGCACTCAAACCGTGGAAGTAAGGCAATGAACAAGGAAGAGCGACAAGAATTTCCTGTATTTGAAAAATACATTGTGCCTTCAATAATCCCGAAAATCGTACCTTCTACGAGTAGTCCTCACCCTTTACCATCCGGGGCAAGAATACGCCCAAACTTCAGATTTCCTGACTACAACCTTATCACGAAAGACAGAGAAGATAATCGTTACGAATTATCAACAAAGGTAACCTATCGTGTGATAATAGATCACGACGATTTCGTCGTTGGAGTATTGGATAAAAGTAATGAGCTTTCTGCAATATATTATATACTAGGCGTTACTCGAGTTAAAATAGACGAGCACTTCGCCGAGCACTTCAACCGTGGAAGCAAGGCAATGAACAAGGAAGAGCGACTAGCATTTCCTGTATTTGTTAAATACCTTGTGCCTCCAATAATACCCAAAGTCATACCTTCTACGAGTAGCCCTCGCCCTTTACCATCCGGGGCAAGAGTAATCTCAAACTTCAAATTTCCTGACCACAACCTTATTACGAAAGATAGAGAAGATAATCGTTACGAATTATCAACAAAGGTACCCTATCGTGTGATGATAGATCAGGACGATTTCGTCGTTGGAGTATTGGATAAAAGTAATGAGCTTTCTGCAGTATATTATATACTTGGAATTACTCGAGTTAAAATAGACGAGCACTTTTCCGAGCACTCAACCCGTGGAAGTAAGGCAATGAACAAGGAAGAGCGGCTAGCATTTCCTGTATTTGTTAAATACATTGTGCCTCCAATAGTACCCAAAGTCATAACTTCTACCAGTAGCCCTCGCCCTTTACCATCCGGGGCAAGAGTACGCCCAAACTTCAGATTTCCTGACTGCAACCTTATTACGAAAGACAGAGAAGATAATCGTTACGAATTATCAACAAAGGTAACCTATCGTGTAATGATAGATCAGGACGATTTCGTCGTTGGAGTATTAGATAAAAGTAATGAGCTCTCTGCAGTATATTATATACTTGGCATTACTCGAGTTAAAATAGACGAGCACTTCGCCGAACACTCAAACCGTGGAAGTAAGGCAATGAACAAGGAAGAGCGAGAAGCATTTCCTCTATTTGTAAAATACATAGTGCCTCCACTGAAACCCAAAATCGTACATCTTTAATTAGTTCATCACAGGCATAAATCATAACCAACCGCAGAGAAAAAGATGTGAAGCCTGTCTTTCTGTAGGGCAGACTGTAGCAAAAGCGACTTTGCAAACAACCTCGCTATTCCTGAATTATTTCAATTGTTCTTTGCATCAAACAATTTATTTTATTACAGAACTAGTGTCATAAACTTAAATCTTGAAAATTTATGTTGTAAAAGAAGAATTATGCAGAAAAAATCCTGGCAACTAAAGAATAGAAGATTCGCGGGCGGTAATATTCTTGCTGCATATTCTGAGAGTAACTTTTCCAGTGCATAAAATACCAAAACATGAAACCACCAAACTCTTGCATCCTAAGATATTTCCATTCCATAAAAAAATCATCGAAGGTCTTGCCCCGACTTGCGTGACAGGACCGTCGACATACAATTGCCAATCTGATAATGACTTATTTGCTACCTGAATATAGTAGGTAGATCCATACGACCTCGTTTCTTATTGGTTAAATACCCAAAAAATTCCACGACGTCAGCAATTTTATTGACTGATGCAGAAAAAGGACAGATTCTTGTATCCTCGAACCGCAATTAATGCTTTAAATCTGCGACAGTCAATTTTATAAAATGGACTTCACTATTTTTAGGATTTATAGGATTTGAAGAAACTTGAACATTGAACGATTAAATTGTTAACGGCGAAGTACAAAGTTTTAAACAACGAATAAAATTCTTTGTAGATTTTATTGGATTTTCTAAAGGCAAACAATGGAAGATTCATAACTGAAGATTTGACAGTGTCAAAGAATATACTTATAAAGTAACAAGTTAAATTTGTGTTTTAATTTCGAAAACCTTACCTGTTCTCCCGGTTATGGCTTCAACCATTCAAGGGTAGTAATGCATTCCACTCTTTAACGTATCAATGTCAGACTACAACATAATGAAATTCGGCCACATCACCACGGACGTAATAGCTTACGAACCGGAGGTAAAGCATACAAACTGCGCAGCCGCTATATCAGTTCGATGGATTCTATACTTTCGTGCGAAACAAGAAAACCGGTAACTTATATTTGGATATCAGCAGATGATTCACAATTACTTCCAATATATTCAAATGAAAAAAATGGTGAATTAGGTGCCAAATCCCAAATGTAGTTACCGGTTCGCATGCTTTGCACGGCAGTATATGTGACCATCCGGGAAGAAAGGGACCTAACGCGCGGTAGCTTCATTTTATAGGAGGAGCGTCCAACACAAACAAATTGAACTTTTCAGGTATTGGAATAATATTTTATATTATGAAAGAGCAAATAAGAAACTAATGATGGGTGTAAGAAACTAAAAATCGATTTTTTCCGCATCAGGTTCCTTTCTTCGTGGACGGTGACATATTGTAACCGGGCTTTCCAACTTTTTCCGTGTACACCATGGCTAATCACGTCCTGGCCGGGGATGACCCAGGATTGTAAAACCCAGTAATATTAAAATTTGTGGCCAGATAGGTTAACCTATCCGACCCCCGTCGGTTCCGGTCTAATCGCAACTATTAGGTTAACTAGCTCAATAATAAACCCGCATGAGAAGAGGGGTGAGGTCAGTAGAGTGAGAGAGTATTTTATTTCTCGAAAGTGACGGCTACGAACTTTAACACTACACTATTTAAAATTCACTATATCAAAGCAAAGTATTTATTGAGCTGAAAGGAAAACTACAATGATTTTTAGTAATTACGTAAAATAATTCCGTGAATTTTGACAGTACCAAAAGTGGTCGTTCAATCGCCAGAGTGACCCACAAAATGACCGCCCGAGACGTCCGCGCTTGCAACACGTCACTTGACGTGCAATGCGCGTGGCTACACCGCGGTTTCCTTGAGGAACGCCCACCTCAACTAACCATAGTCGAGCTTCAGTTTTGAATACTTAATTTATAATTGTTCATTTTGAATAAACAGTCAAACATTGCTGATTACACTGGTTTACAAAAAAAAAAAA
>CAKNWT010330943.1:0-10861 GCA_932066315.1 Andricus coriarius | reverse complement strand
TTCATTACAAATGCTTGGTTTAGGCATAAAATGAACCACATGTACACATGGTGTACATGTGGCTAGCTAGTATAAGATAAAAGGGTTATCAGGGATTCTGAATGCAATACTTATCATTATCTTTTAGTCTTGAAAATGAACTTAGGTCAAGGAGGGAAAAGAAAGAGAACAAAAAAGACGAAGCAAACGCCAATTAAAATCGTGAAATTACAGAAGCCGGAAGTGCGAATAGATTATCAGAATAGGATATACGAACGCATAGATAAGACGACTTGGGATGCGATAATACGCAATAAAGATATAGGGGGCGCATGGATTATGTTCCGGGATATCATTGTTAGAAGTGCGACCGAAGTGTGTGGTACTGCGGTAGTAGGAAGAATGTCTGGTGATGCTTGGTGGAATGATGAAATCCGCTCAGCCGTCAACGAAAAGAAATAAGCGTATCTAATAAATTTAAACGTCACAGGCCTTAGCGGTGAGGAGAGAAATAGACTTGAAAACGATTACAGAGACAAAAAGAAGAAAGTAAAGCTACTAATCAAAGCAAGTAAAGATAAAAGCAACACAAAAGAAAATAAGAAAATGCAAATTGATTTTAAAGGAAGCAAGAAAGTGTTTTATAAATTGGCGTTAATCAGTATGAAAGGAAGTAAAAGCACAGAGTTATTCAGCATGAGAAATAACAACGGTAAAATGCTGCATGACACAGACGAGATACTACAACGCTTTGAGAGATTCTTTTAAAGAATTATTGGGAGGTGAAGCTAGAGGACATCACAACTGCGACACAGAACACGATACGTTGGAAAACCCAGTTGAGAGAGTCTGTGCCTCTGAGGTTCAAGATATAATTGAGAACTTAAAGAATGGTAAGGGTGCTGGTGTAGACAGTATTAACGCCGAAATGCGTAACATACCCCACAAGTTGTGCGAGATTATAAATTTATGTATCCAGATGGGAGAAGTTCCAAATGACTGGAAAAAGGCGATTATCGTTTCAATATACTAAGGAAAGGGAATAAAAGCAACTGCAATAATTACAGTGACATCAGCTTATTAAGTACTGTAAGTAAAGTATATTCAAAAATATAGGGTAATGTAAATAACAGAAGAAAAGATATGGGAATTCTAAAGTGGATTTATGCCAGGAAGATCATGTACGGATCAAATATTTAGCTTGAGACAGATCACAGAAAAAAGTTAGAATGTAAATAAAAAAGTTTTTTGTGCATTTGTTGATCTAGAAAAAGCGTTTGACAAGGTGGATAGAATTAAACTTGGGAAGTTCTGAAAGAATATGTACAGTGTCAATGGATGGCTCCTACAAGCAATAACAACAATATATACAGGCAGCAAGGCGAGTGTAAGGGTAAATAGGAAACTGAGAGTCTCGTGGTCCTCGTGGCCGTTTCTTGTACTCACGGACAAGTGTCTGAGAAGGGCCCTCTTTGACGAAGAAGGTGTGGATCTTGAGACATTAAGGGTACGTGGGTTAGAGTTTGCAGATGATAAGGTTGTTATGGCAAAGTCAATCGAATATTTGCAAAGAATGTTGAGCAAACTGAATACAAGCATGATTAAAATAGCGTAAATAAAAAATAAAGTTATGGTGTTTGAAGGAAAGGGTGAGAAAATAATATGCAGCATTGCATTGTCCTAAATGATGAGAGAATAGAACAAGTTGATAAGTATGTATATCTTGGTAGCCTATTCACTAACGACGCAGGATAAATTGTCAGAAGTAAAAATATATCAGTTAAAGCTAAATAAACTATACATAATTCTATATTTATACCGACTCTGCTGAATGTGGTGTAGAGGTGACACTAGATTACATATGTGAAAGAAATTCATTCAGATGGTTTGGGCATGTTGAGAGAATTAAAAACGAACGACTAACGAAACAAGCGTATGAGGGTAAAGAAACTGGCAGTGTGCTCAAAGCAAACCGAGGAAAGAGTGGTTAAAATGTGTGAATGAGACTCTGATTCGAAAAAAATATAAAAAGCCATAGTAAAGAAGAGCTTGCATGATAAATGCATGGACGTGAAGTAAGCGAGAGAGGTGTGCAAAGACAGGAAAGTGTGGCGACAAATAGTTTATAAGAAATTCATGAAGAAGAATGTCAGTGGAGTGAATGACGCCTGAAACAAAAGACCTTGGATACTAATGGGCCCGTGTGGAAAGCTTTACAAGATGACTTTATGAAGCTCTTCGCCTGGGGTGATCGCTAGAGAGGTTGATCAGCGACCTGGGTCAGAGCAATATTGCTGAATGAACGTGTTGATTAAATAAAGAACACAGGAATCCCATCTCAATCTAAAATCTATACCCCCTCCCCCCATTACACAATTCCTCACCAAGTGACTCACACTTACTCCGAAAGGAATATGGCTTAAAGGTATAATAATAAGAATTAATGCATCATCTTCGCAAAACATTTCATACATCGTATTGAATTAATTTATAACATCTTAATGACATCAGGCACTTGACTTGGTCTGTGGCTGATGATGAAAAAATGGTCTCACACGAGAACAAATAAAAAAAAAGTGTACCCCCGGATAATTCAGGCGTTCTAAATTACGATAAGTCATATTAAAAATATGTGTTCGAACTAAAAAAATGTTCCATTATACGTGCGTTTGTGTATGAAATTTCCTTCTGGTGTTGCATTGAGTCATTAAAAATTGACCGATTTCAAATAAAACTAGATTAAAAGACAGCACAACTGTTATAAATTCTGGAGACCAATTTGGAAGCATTTTTAATTTAGCAATTTTAAACTGTCGTATTTAAAACTGGAAGCCTCAACATAAATGGAAAAAAAATGATTGGTAATGTTATTTATAAATAATTTTTATTAGCTGGAAAAAATGTAAACAAGCATAATAATTATAATAATATCACGCTGTAATAATTATTAAGAATTTTAGTACTCTCTAACTTTGAATCCGCAAGAATTATGTCACTGAATAAAATCAGTAAGGCTCTTCACCTCGATCTTCACTTTTCAATGATTAATAAATGAAATCTCACTGAATAATCAATTAAATTCCCTATACAATCTGTCAAATGAACTGAACAATTAGTCAAATTCATTGTTTAATCAGTGAAACCCGTTACTGATCTGATTCAGTAACCATTTGGAATATTTGAACTCATCTTCCTTTGAAATTCGGCAAATTTCTAGGTACTTCAATCATTCAAAAACACTGAGATATCAGTGATTATTCACTGAAATTCTGTCACCTTTCTTCATTTGAACTAATAAGAACTAAATCTAATAAAAAGCTAATATGAACTAAAATTTTTGCAAGTTCAACACACAGATAATACCCGAATATTTTAACGGTATTTGATTCTGGACTCATTGGACAGAGAAGAGTTAGATCGAACTATGGAATAAAAGGGTATAAGAGAAGGTTTAAGGAAAAGAGTACCAGAGAGCTTTCGGAGAGAGTTTTTGATTGACTAGAGGCGTATGCCAGGGTCATCTTCTAAGCCCGCTCCTGTTTAATATATTAATTTTAGATTAGAAAGAGGAGATAAAGAAAATAAGGTCTGGATATGCGGATGATGTAGTGGACCTCACAAATAAAGCGAAGGTAGTGAGATTTCGAAAGAAGGGAGGGAGAAGGAGAAAATGGACAGCCTGATGGGAAAGGTGTAAAGATAGAAGAAATAAAGGAATTCAAATACCTCGATTTTATCATGAAAGCGAATGGGGAACATGGGACGCATATATTAGCGAAAGGATTAGGAAAGTGGCGGGTATAGTGAAACCGAAATGGGGAATGGAAAAAAGAAGATTAAAAAAAGATTGGAATATAGGCGAGTGAGGTTGCTTGACACGCTGACATGACTGGTATTAGGTTACGGGGCAGATATATGGGGTCGAAGGAAGAGAAAGGAGAGAGTTTGCAAGAGAGATATATTAGATGGACATTAGGTGTAGATTGGAGAACTCCGGGTTATATGAGTAAGAGAAGAGGTTCAAATGGATAAATTAGGAACAAGTGTGGAAAAGAGGGCATGAAATTTCGAAGAGAAAGTGAGGATGGGAAAGGTAGGGGAGTTAGCGATAAAGTGTTACAAAGAGGTGGAAGAGAGAGGAAAGAGCGCCGTATACTCGTAGAGTGAACGAGATGGTAGAAGAAAGAAGATAGATTTTTAGAGATCGAGGGATAGGAGAAGATGAAATATATAGACTATGAATCTGAAAAAATGATGGGACTAAAGAGATGAACAAGAATAGCTAGATGGAGACTGGGAAATGAAGTGAAAGAAGCAATGTATTTGGAGAAGGTTAGAAGAGAAAATGCAGTGTATATAAGTGGGTAGAGGAGACATAGGAGAATTTGTGGAGAGGAGGGACTGGATGAAGAATGGATGGAGGTCAAAAAAGCTAAACGAGAGACTGAAGAAGAATGAGGGAGTGTGGGGAAAGGGAATGGGATAAAGATATTAAGGAACTAAGGTTATGTAAACTTTAAGGGGGCACATTATAAACCAAGAAGAACTGAATAAATGTATGAAAAATATATAAATAATTCCGCTTACTTTTGGTACAGTGCGATGATGAACAAGGGCGGTGGTATTATTGGAACCATGGATTAATCTGCTCCAGTAGATTTTATAAGATTGAATGGGTGCATCTGAGAAAGGTTGTCGCCATCGAAGTTGTACTCGTAATTTGCCATTTACAAGGCGTGCGCCTGCCAATGTTAAGTTCCGCGGTTCTCTTGGTTTCCGCGGTCCTGCAAAAAAAATTATATCATTTACGCAAGTATTGGAGAATTTCTTACAAATTATGTCGACATCAGAGTTGAATTGAGAAACCCTTCAAATTCATTCGAAATTAATTATCGATTTGAATTTATTGATATCCTCGTTTCAAATCGTCCAAAAATTCGAAATGACTAGTCGATCCTCTTTTCCTGCTCCGCTAATTTTTCGGGATGACTACATTTATGTGCAGCTTATTTCTATATAGTACAAAATCTAATAGTTTAACAGAACAAAATTCTTACATTTTTGTTACAGCCCGAGAAAAAATGTCCCATTGAGATCCCATTGGTATCCTGGATAAATTTCTTTCAAAATACTAGGTATGAAACAAATCAGCAAATATACGTACCAAATTTTCTGAAATATTTTTAAAAGCACAAATAGGGACAAAAGTACTAGAAATGTTTTGTTTTATTTTTCTGGACATTTATGTCCTCGAAAATATATCAAGATTCAGCAGGACTTTTAAAATTATATCAAGAGTGAAGGCTGGTTAAGAGCTCCACTTAATTTTAAAAAAATTGTTTATAAGTCCTGAATCATTTTTAGGACAAATGTACTAGAAAATTTTCCCTTTATTCTATTCGGAATATTTACAAGTAGTGATGGGATTTGTGTCCCAAAAATGTATACTGCTGAAATAGGACTAAAGTAACAAGAAAGTTCAAAACATGACGCATTTCCACAGGACTTTTTTAGGTCAAAAGTACCGGAAAAGTTCGAATTAATTTTCAGCTCTGAAAATTTAACATGTCCTAAATAATTTTTGAAGGCCAAGTCTAGAGTGATGGACTACCCCAAAAAAAATTTGGTGGAACTTTTCCGGTACCCTTATCCTAAAAAAAATTCCTGATGAAACGGGACTTATTTTGAACCTTTTGGCTACTTTAGTCCGATTTCACCAGTACTCCTTTTGGAACAAATATTTTTGGTACTTTTGTCACAAAATTTACTCAGGAATTGTAAAAATAAAAAATTATATAAATGGGACTTTTCCGGTACTTTTATCAAAAAAAAATCTTGGTCAAACGGTAAATATTTTGAACTCTTTTGATACTTTAGTTATAGTTAAGCAGTACTCTTTTGGAAGATAAATCCCATCAGCACTTATATACAAAAATTTCGTGAAAAAATAAAATAAAATGAATCATTTCTAGTACAATTGTCCCTATTTGGAGTTTCAATAATTTTTAAGAAAAGTTGTTACTTAAGTACTGATTTATCTCATACCTCATACCGCGATCCCAGTATATTTATTTTTATTTTAGTGCTTTAAACTTTTTTTTCTTAAGGTTTCTTGAACAAGAAGTCAATCTTACTAAGATAAAAATACAAAAAAGAAGAAAATTATGACAAATGAAGTGAATGAATTGTAAAATATTTTTAAAAATTTACAAAAATACAACATTAATAATAAAAAGTAAAAATTATCAAAAATTCCCTTACCAATATTAAATTAGAGAAACCCTTAATTTAAGGAGTTTAAATACATTTGTACAAAATATACCTTTGTTCAGTGAATGTACACGGTAATTAGGATTATTGATTATGAATGACAAAATGACCGTAATTATCTTCCTCAGGAAAGGTAGATCAACTCTAACTATAAATGCACCTACTTATACTATTAATTATTAAATTTGCCTTGAATGTAAAGACAATGATCCCCATGTCCTTTTTTGCAGCACACAACAGTTGTCTCTCTGCCCTTTTAATAATTCAAAACACAGAAATGCACCCTCAAAGAGACATAGGGACAACTACCGATAATTGCGAGCGAAGAAATTCTCATGCATACTGAATCGTGGAAACCGCACTCCTGGCATTTGCACGCATTCAATATTAAAGAATAATTAGTTAGTGGCTTGACGATGAAAACTCGCTTGTTGTGGTTCCATACAAGCTGAAGTTTTAGTTCGTTGCACTAAAAACGATGCAATGAATTTTAAGGACATCAATAAGTTTACAGTAGTGCTTAATTTTCTCTCAGGCAATCTTTTTCCACTGAGAGATGTGAATTCGGAATTTTCTTGGGGGTGGAAAATTTACGCTTCTTGCCTTTGGATATTGCAAATTGTTTATACGGTTTCGACTTTTGGTGGCTTGTTTTTGGTGTCAAAGGTGAAAGCTATGCAAGATGGGACTGTAAATGCAGTCGTCATCGTGGAAGCTTTGGTGCTTTCTCTTTATTTTAATTGCAGAAAAAAATTTTTGAAGAAATTGATCAAGTTGATGAATCAAACTCTGAAGGATTCAGATGAATTCAAGGTGTCAGTGGGTTTGAATTTCTAATCAGTTTTTCTAAGCATTGAAAACATTTTAGCATTCGCAATATTCTATAAATAAAAACCGGACAAAACAAATGTTGTAAACTGTTGTTTTGATAATTTTATCACAGGTAAAATAAGTACATTTTTTTTAAAATAAAATTTAAGAGAAATGCAAAATGTTTACGCCTGACTACCTTCATCAGTGAAAATTCCAGTGAAACGTAACGGAAACTTAAACGAATATTCAATGATTTTTTAGTCAATATGAACTGATTGAGTTAGTTAATAGTACGTTACTTCTTTGAATTTAGAGCAGTGTTCAAATATTCCGCAAAATAAAATTTTATAAACAATTTAGATCCTCAAAATTCATTTTATCGTGAAATAAAAAACAATATGTCACTTTTAGATATTTTCTTGTAATTAAAAGTCAATACAAGTTATTTGCACCTTAATTTTTTTCATATATTATTGTTGCAATATATTGAAAATACATTCCCGATAACATGTATCACACATTTAATGGTCAAGTAGTCGAGAAAATTGATATAAGTCTAAGAAAATGCTGAAAAATTCAGCACAGAATATTTCCTACACAGAATTAATTATTGTTTAATACCGTCATTTTTTTCATACACAAAATATTTCCTTAACAGAATTTAATACCGTTATATATTTCCTACACAGAATAATTCCTACACAGAAATAAATAGTAATTATTTCATCCTGAAAATATTTTTTAAATATTGTACAAGAGTTATTCTGTCCAATATTTTTCGTACACAAAATATGTTCTACACAGAATTGAATAGTAATGTTTATTATGAAGATTTTCTCAAAATATTGTATAATTAGTATTTGTTCAAACAATTTTTTTTGCCTGTAGAACGTGAATAGTTATTATTTTTCGGAAATGATGATGCATTTGATAAATTTAAAGAATAAATAATATTTCTTCTTTAACATATTTAGTAATTATTTAAATAATTTCCTTTTGTTTAAACAATTGTTTTCATTTTATTGGTAAAAAGTTATTATTTCCTGGAAATAATTACACAATTAACGAATGTTGAAAGTAATATATCTTTAACGATATTTGGCCATTATTTAAACAATTGACATTGGTTAAACAAATTGATTCCCCTGAAATCTTCAACAGTTACTGCTCTCTGAAATCGATAACACCATTATTGAATCCTAACAGTGATATTTTGTGTGAAAGACACTTTGTAATTATTTGAACGATTAATCATCATTCACTGGCGCCTTTTTTTTAGGAAAGGTGGAGAGAATTCTAGTTCAGTATTATCTAATTTCATAACTTATAACCAATCAAAAATATGATTTTTTTTAACAGTTTTTTTTCGTTACGTTATTGATGGTTATTTTTTTTAGATCGGTTTCATTGATGAAATAAAACACTGCTTAATTAGCCACATATATAGTGCAAGAGATTTAAAAAAAACTAGAATTTTCTCCATCTTTCTTATATGAAGAAAGAAGAAGTGAAAATTGTTCAAAGAATCGCTAAATATCTTAAGCAAAGAAAAAGTACTTTTAACATTTGTTAATTGTGTCATTAATCCCAGCAAAATAATAACCTTCTACGATTCACAGGATAAAAATGGTTGAAATAATTACCAAATATGTTAAACAACAACTATTATCCTTGAAGTTCGTGTTTCAACAAATAATAATTGTTTAAAAAATTTAAAATTAGTTAAAAGGCATAACTAATATTGCCGTTTATATTAATCTTGGGGAATAATTTTTGTAAAATATGTTTTGTGTATGAAAAGTTTGACACTTATAATATTTTTGTGTATAATATGCCTGTGTTGAATATCTTACTCAGAATATTTGGCATATAGCAGCAACAATATTTGAAGTAAAACTATATGCATTTCATTTTGTGTAGAATCTACTTTGTGTAAAAAATATGTTATTAACTGTTTTAAATATTGTGTAGAACATATTTTGTGTAGGACAAATATTGGACATAATATTTTGGTGTACAATATTTCGAAAATATTTTCAGGATAAAATAAATAATATTTATTTCTGTGTGGGAAATATTATGTGTAAAAAATATTTGGTGTAGGAAAAATATAATTAATTCTGTGTAGAAAATATTTTGTGTAGGAAAAATATGGTCAGTTTACATTCTGTACAATATATTTTGTGTAGAATAAGTTTACGTAGGGACGGGTGTTACTCGTTTCCATTGAATACAAAAAAAAATTATTTTCTAGATGCAGAATTGTCTGAACGAGACTTTAGATCCAATATACACTCCCTTGAGAATTTATACAATAGGAGCAATTGGGTCAGTAATATTTTGGACTGGATTACCTCTTATGGATATAATGAAAAAGGATCAATTTTCGTACGACGATTATCGGGTGCCCATTTATTTGCCAGAAGCACCTTTTTCGAGGATCCCTTTCGCCTGCGGTGTTCTATTTGAAATGATCGGCAGCGGCTTTTCAATCGCTAAAAAAACTGGCATCGATGTTTACATGACGCATTTGATCACGGTACTAACTTCCGAGTACCGATACATCAGCGCCGAGTTGGAGAACATATTTGGTCAAAACCGAACGATCGAAAAGGTCGATCATGAAATACATAGTAAAACCAATTTTGAGGAAAACGAGAACAAGGAAAAGATACACGATCAAGAATCGATAAGAAATAATTTGAAAAGACTGATTCGACACCATAGTGTTGTAACGCAGTAAGTTTGAAGTTCATAAATCAAAAACTAATGTTTTAAATTTTAAACTTCACTGTCAATCAGCAATATGGCAATTTTAGTTAATGAAAATCCTGGCTAATCTTATATTAATCCCGCCTAACACTCGGAACCACCCATCCCGCGGGACCAACGTTTGACCCTGACTAATTTTATAGCTTAATCAGGAGAGAGCATAATGAACAAGAATGTTAGAATTAATATTTGACAGGGTTAAAATCTATTGTTCTAGTACTTTTAATGCTTGAAGATAATCTGAATATCAATTAAAAAATGCAAATCTCAGTTTAAACCTTTTTGTAATCAAAAGCTAAAAAAATAAATATATATTAATCATAAAACGTAGTATTGTTGGTTACTTTCAGAGCTGGTTACATGTTGAAAAGTCTACTATCATTAAATGTTGCTGTGACTTATTGTAACTGTATTTTTCGATTTTGCTTCTTGGCTTTCATGATGCTAACTGTAAGTTTTTCTGCAATAATATCTACGGGCCTATCAGGAAATAGAGTCTATGAATGAATTCTACGAAAACCATTTTTTAAAAGTTTATGTTAAACAAAAAAGCTTATCAATTATTAAGAAACAAATATTATATCTCATTAATTAGTTATTTTTTCAAGATTCCATCAGCTTATTTTGATAAATGCTTGATAGTAATGTACACTGGTGGTTCTTTGGTTCAAGTTTACATGCTGTGTTTCAGTGTACAAGCATTATTAGAAGCGGTAAAACTACAAAATTGGTTCAAGTTTTTTTTATGAAAAAAATAATTTATTTATAGTTTTTTTTAAAAAAAAAATTATTTTATTTCATTTTACAGAGTACTTCCATCACTGATGAAGCTTTTTATCAACAATGGTACAATTGTGATTTGTGGTCTCAACGAACTTTTGCCAAAATGATGATTTCTAAAAAATTCGAGTGCAGACTCACTGCATTTGGTACAATAGACTTGACTATAAAGACCTTCACGATGGTGAATACACAAAACAGTTTTTACTAAATTAAAACAAATTAAATTAAATTTACAACTGTATTT
>CAKNWT010330940.1:26706-48283 GCA_932066315.1 Andricus coriarius | reverse complement strand
GACGTGACGTGACGTGACGTGACGTGACGTGACGTGACGTGACGTGAAGTGATGTGACGTGATCTGCCTATTATAACTGTCACGTTCGGTCCGCGCATCTGGCCCTCGGTCAGGCTACAAAAAATGTAGGAAAAAACTTGGGTCAGTGTATTTGAAAAAATTGTGTCCTCTTCTATCAGCGATTGGCTGTCGACCAAGCGAAAAAAAATTTGTCGACGCCTTCTTTCTTATAAACTTGCGCGGCCAAATTCAATCTCTCGTGGGACAGAGTATAGACAGATTTCGAAATTTTATGACTGCCATATTGAATCTGCTATATGAAATTCTGAAAATGCAATTTAAAAATCGTAATCAGCGACCCCGAAAAACCCCGACTACAGAGTTGTGCGAAAAACGTCGAGTTTCCAAACTTACATGTCCGCCATATTGGGTCCGTCATTTTGAATTTCAAAAATTTGATGTAAAATTCATAATCAGCGACCCCGAAAACCCCCGAGTACAGAGTTTTGCGAAAATCGTAGAGTTTCCAAAATTTCATGTCCGCCATATTGGGACCGCCATCTTGAATTTCAGAAATTCGATGTCAAATTCATAATCAGCGACCCCGAGAACCCCCGAGTACAGAGTTGTGCGAAAATCGTAGTGTTTCCAAAGTTTCATGTGCGCCGTATTGGGTCTGCCATTTTGCCATTTTCAGTTTAAAACATCTCTGATACTGTGATAGTAAATAACTTTTTTAATCCTGTAGATTTCAGATTTCGAAAGATGTGATTTTCACGTTGCTTAAAAGCTTATAGATTCTTTATATTTTTTGTCAAGCTGAAGCATTACATAATGGTGGTTTGATGTTCGTAATGGAACTTTGGAAATGGTTCCAAGAAGAAATACTTTAATTTTTGCGTATAAATCTTCATTCATCCTGCCATTTTGCATTATTTTTAACAAAATTGTTCTCTCACAAACCCCATATTGAAATAATTGTATATGGTTCAGTTCCATTTCGATCGTTCTCGCTCGTACTACGAGAATCTCGTTTGACGGAGACGAGACGAGACGAGACAAGAATTAGAATGTTAATACGAGAATCATTCTCGTTCTCGTCCATTTCTCGCTCGTCTCGCTCGGTATGCAACTCTACTTTTCCCCAAATTTGGCGCCATATTGGATTTTCTACTGGACCTAACTCCATTCTGATCACGGATTCTTGAAGAGCAGACCCGAAACTATAAGGAAACATGGGTTTCGTTTGGAAATTTGTCTTTTTCAGTCATGGGAATGAGGCTTGAACATAAGTAAAAAAATTGTAGTTCTTGCTCGTTAATGGGTTAAACAAATAGATTATTAACAAAAACCCAATCAATCTTTTGAAATTATTTCTGTATAATACACAATGATGAGATTAAGTAATAGTAACGTCAGGAGACAATAAAATAATTGTATTCATTAAAGGATTTTCATAAGAATTAAATTGATTAATGTTTTTAGGGGGTCATAATCTTCCAATGTCAACATTAGGGGATAAAGCAGAATGAAAATAAGATAAAAAAAAGATAAAAAAACAGCCATTCTGATAGAATGAATAAAAATATTCCTATTCTTAGTAATTGACGAATTTTTCATGTATGAAGCCTTTTGAAGCCCTTGTTCTTTCTCGGATATATAGAGTCAGATACAAAGCCAGATAAAGGTGCGAACAGCCCTCGTCGGATTTTATTCCGTCTCTATCTGGATCTTTTTTGGTTCGTAAAATCTTAAACGGAAAACTAGCGAACCCATCCGGATTTCAATCTGGATGACATATGGAAAATAGCATTTTATTTGGCCCTATCAGGAACTATGTCGGAACTTACATTAGAAAACTGTTTTCGTTTAAGTCTAAAAACGGTTTTCCATCTGGATCCATCCAACTTTGAAGCGAACATCGGAAGCAGAAAACTGAATTATTTGCCCGACGGAATCTTATGTGGCCCTATCTGGAACTATGTCAGAACTTACATTAGAAGGCTGTTTTCATTTAAGTCTAGAAACGGGTTTCTATCTGGATCCATCAGGCTTTAAAGCGAAACTCGGAAATAGAAGCTTGAATTATTTACCCGACTGGATCTTATGCGGCCCTATTCCGAACTCTATCGGAACTTACGTTAGGAGACTATTTTCGTCTAAGACCGAAAATGGTTTCCTATCAGGCTCTATCCGGCTTTCAAGATGATATCGGAAACAGAAAATGGAATTATTTTCCCGACAGAATCTTATGTGGCCCCATCTGGAAATATGTCGGAACTTACATTACGCGGAGAAAAATGGAGAAATAATTGTTATGAAGAGTGCTATAATTACATTATAGATTATTATGGTACTGGTGACTATTGCTCGAGTACAGGTACCCTTTCTAAACTGTTTAGTTGTGATTACTAGATCACAGCATTCCTATATCTATAAATGAGTGTTTAACAGACTAATACAACTAAATGTGATATAGATCTGACTTTGATTCATTTCGATACAGTACCTTTCGTAAAAGACACCTATTTAGTAAATCCTATTCAAAATATATTACTATGTATATTTAAGATTAGAGTCAAAATATGATGCGTCGTGCAATGTCAAATATATGACGTGCTTAGTGATGCTGTTATTAGCTAATAACGTTGCGTCTATGAGTCTTCTGCGACTCAGTACCAGAAAGCTACCACCAATATCAGGGCAAGCGCAGTAGTGCTGAATTACCGCCATCAGTTCGCGTGTTCGCGCCAATCTTGACAACACCTTTTTTTATATTTTTTCGTGGATTACAAAAGAAGATAATAAGCGCTATTTATATGAAAATAAGACGATGGATATCTCAATTAGGTCAAAAGTTATAGAGATTTAAAAAAAAACATTGGGGGTTTATGAAAAACAAAACACAAAATTCAAATATGACAATATGTTTTTTTTTTTGAAGATATAGTTTATACGTTTTTTAAATAAAGGGTTTCAGTACAAAGCTAGATAACCGAAATTTTTAGCAGAAACGAGTTTTTTGCATTAAAATTTATTTAAAAATCAAGTACATGTTAAAGGATTTGTTCGAAATCTCATTTTTATTGTAGTAATAAAAAGATTGGTAATTCGCAACCAGATACCTGACGCTCTGTACACATGTCTGCTGTCTTCTTTTTTTACATGCCTAGAGTCTTATCATTTTTAACTTTTTTTGACCATATTCCTCATCCTAAAAAATTTTAAATACTGTAAAAGAATAATATGCTTTTTTCAAAGAAAAAACTCTTAACCCTTTGCAGGGCACATTTTTCTATCAAACACATTTTACTGTTATATTCGCCTTAGTTGGTTTTCGGGGCCGCTGATCACGAATCTAAAGTTAGATTTCCAAAATTCAAAATGACGGACCCAATATGGCGGACAAGTTTTTTTAAAAGTTGTTAGATTTTTATAAGACTTTTCACTCGGGGGTTTTCGAGGTCGCTGATTACGAATCTGAAGCCCGATTTTCAAAATTCAAAATGAAGGTTCCAATATGGTAAACGAGTTAAAAAAAATTAAAGGGATTTTCATGAAACTTGGCATCTGGGAGTTGTTAGGGTCGGTGATCACGAATCTGAAGTCAGATTTCCAAAATTCTAAATGGCGGATCAAATATGGCGGACGAGTTTTTGTAAAAGTTGTTGGATTTTCATAAAACTTGTGACTCAGGTGTTTCAAAGGTTACGAAAATGGAGCTTAATTTTCAAAGTTCAAAATGGCGGATCCAATTCGGCCGACGAATTTCTAAAACTAGTCCGCCATATTGGATCCGCCATTTTGAATTTTGCAAGTCTGGCTCCGGATTCGTAATCAGCGATCCCAAAAACCCCCAGATATCAAGTTTCATGAAAAGTTTGCAGTATTTTGAAAACTCGTCCGCCATATTGGATTCGCCATTTTGAATTTTGCAAATCTGGCTCCGGATACGTAATCGGTGACCCCAAAAACCCCTAGATATCAAGTTTCATGACAAGTTTGCAATTTTTTGAAAAGTCGTCCGTCATATTGGATCCGCCATTATGAATTTTGCAAACCTGGCTCCAGATTCGTAATCAGCGACCCCAAAAAACCTGGAGTACCAAGTTTCATTCCAATTTATTCATTACGCCGCAAAGGGTTAAATGAAGCTAGTTGTCACGCTGCTCGCATCAAAATACCGTAACAAAATTCCAACATAAAATGTTAAATCTTTATTTTCTACCAAAAGCCACTTTTATAACTTTTACAACAGTTACAGTGCGATACCGCTATATTAAATCTTTATTTACCCGGAACGATTTTCAAAACCCACGAAATTAGAACAACAAATTCTTGAATGATTTACTCGGAATTGGTTAACTTTTTCTAGACAAAACTCATTTTCTCCCAATTTAGCAACTCAATATCTCGGGAGCAAAATTTTATGTTTTGTTTAAACTGACAATTGCACTTTTTATCGTGATCATCAACCGAGCCTGTTTCATTTTGAGGTTCCTGTCACTTTGAGATTGTAAACTTCCACATTTTATTGCTCGGAACTGGAAATTTTTTTACTTATACTTTTTAGCCTCAATTCAGAAACACTTCAGCTCGAGAGTAAACTTTTTTTTTAATTTAAATGGTTATTTCGATTTTACAGAATGTTTTTCCTCTCTCCTAAAAAATTTCGATTTTTTTGCTTCTCTAATGCTTCAAATATTGTTCCAGAAATAAAACAAAAAAATTACTTAACAAAAAACACCGTTTCCTTCACTTACGTGTGTTTATAACTTATATTATACTATTTATTGTATTATATAATGTGCATTCTTATATTTGATAAAAATGTATATATAATTACTAGCTTTTATTTAAATTTTATAAAAGCTTTATTATTTAAAAAATTCATTTTTAAGACTAGCTTTTAAGCTTGCCTTCGATTTGATGTTCAAGTCCAACTTAAGAGTTAGAATAGTAATTTCAGGTTCAAGTATTTTTTATCTGGAACAATTTTTTCAACTATAATTTTCCAATAACTTATTTGTAATAGCTGCTTTTGTTTTTACTTCCGAATTTTTACTAAATAAGATTAGTATATCTATAATCATTATATTATTTTTTTATGCTGGAAAATTGTACTAAAATTTAAATATTTGTTGCTTATAATACATCTGAAAGTAATGAATACTTTAAATTTTTTAGCTTCACAGTTTGAACACAAATAAATGAATATTTAAATTAAACATTTAACTATTAAAATTTACATTAATTCAATTTAAATATTTTTAATACGCATTTTTAAAACTACCTATTCATATAAATTGTGTAAAACGAAAAAATATTCCTCGGTTAGCCTTGGCTTTTTAACGAAAAAGCTTGGCTGAGATTTTGTCGACAACATCCAAGCGTTACATTAGCGTAATTAGCTAGAGCGTGCGGTTTAGATTTAGGTTGTTTAGGTAGGGCTCGAATCCCCAGCAGGTGCGATTTTTCATAGCGTTGTGCGTGGTAGAAGGGCCTGTTGTTGAGGACCGCAAGACCCCTCGTCTGGGACTCAGAAATGTTTACAACTGGAATATGCTTGGTACCCTCCGCTGTGTCTTCTTCCTGAGGCCAATCGTTCCTGTCGATTCACCAGGTTGCTGTCCTTAGTGAAAGGTTGAATCCGTCCAAACGCCGAAGGACTACAGGCGGGTCTTCCAGCTTACCTGGGAACCACGCAGTAGCCCACACCATCTTGTGGTGCAACTTAACCTCACATACTTTTAGGTCTGCACGTTCCCAGGGTCTTGTCTCGACAACTGGTTTATGTAGCCAAGCTTCAGCCGATGGGTTAGCTGCGACAAATACGAAGACCCCTCCCCTACAGAAGGAAGTCTCGAATTTGGGCCATTTATCTGGGGACAATTTTTCGAGTACCCTCCAGGTGGCCTCCCTGAAGACCTCAAACTGCTCCGCAGTGAGCAGTGAGTCTGGGTAGCTCGTGTCCACCACCACCACCGTCAGGGGGCTAGCTTGTGCCTCTTCATATGCTTAGCCCCCCCCCCCCCCTACGGTGGGGTTTCCTCTGAGCCCCTTCCTCTCTTCTAGGCCTCGGTGCTGGTTGTCGACGGTGTGGAAATAGACCATTTCTATGTACTTCGAAACGCTAAATGGTTATTCTCTGTCAGGATTTCCGAACAAACTTGTATTGTTCGATAACAAGTTTTCTATCACCAAAAAAATCAACACGAAAACAATTTTTTGAGGTTAGGAAGTGAAAAAAGCTAATATTGGAATTCTCAGTTCCGATTCGGATTCACCGACACGAAATCCATAGGATGTCACTGCTCTGGTTTGGCGAAACATCACATTTTTTTCGACGAGGTTTTACGGTATTGTTCTCTGTGCAGCCCCTCCTCCACTGCAAAGTATTGGGCCCAGCGGACCAACAAAGACAAATTCGATGTATTTTTCGCCGCTGAATCCGAATTTGTGGTCAAAATTAAAAAAAAACATGGGTTTTTTTTGTTACGTATTATTTAATGCAAAAATAGCAAGAAAAAAACTATGTTTTTTAAGGTTAGAAAGAAAAACTGAGGGTGACGGCGGAATTCTGACCTTGGATTCGGATTCAGCGACCCAAAATCCATAGGATGTGACTACTCTTGTACATCGGACAACCTACTTTGCAACTTTATTTATCTGTTTCTAGCTGCTGTAATGGATAGGGCACTACACAGTGGGACAGGAGCTCATCGAAATTGGCCAAAACTAACAAAACTATCCAAGAGGAATCAAACTCATTTTCTAGTTGTTTTTTGGGTCGCTGATTCCGAATCCGTTATTAAAACGTACAAATTCAAAATGGCTGACCCAATATGCGACAAAATTTTTAGAAAAAAAATCTATTGGTTTTCATAAAACTCATTTCTTAGTTGATTTTTGGGTCGCTTATTTTGAATCCATATTCAAAACTTCAAGATTTAAAATAACGGATTCCATATGGCAATCTAAATTTTCATAAATTATTATTTTTAAATCAAATTCGTTTTCGGCTGATTCTTGATGTGAGTCTCCTTGCCTCTCACAATGAAACTCTTTTAAGGAAATAAATAAAGAGAATTTGAACTGAACTAAACTGAACAGAACTAAACTAAACTGAGCTTAACTGAACTGAAGGTAACTCAACTGAACGAAACTGAACATTATTAAATCTGGGTCTCGGATTATTGTAAAACTTACAACAAGAAAAGTACAAAAATTTCGTGAATATCATGTATACATAACACACTAATCTACTTAAAATTACTTCGGCTTATTACGTGTATTAAGACTACGTTTTGCGCCGAAACAATTTTGAGTAATTAGTAATCTACTTATCTTGAAGTTCATCTTCTGAAGATATTTCTTCTTCATCTAGAAGAGAATAAACTTCTGAGAGACCGGTTAAGTCTTCTTCAGATTCTTCACTGTCAGTGTCAACATCTGCATCTGTTTCATCACACGACATGATATAATCTTTGGGAATGTCAAGCAAATTGCGCACTTCTGGAGGTAATTGTGTGTGCTTTCTTTTCTGAAGCCGTGCTTTGAGACAAAAAGAAGAAATTTTCGGGTCAGATGTGTCCATCGTCCTATAAAACAAATTTTAAAGATTTGTATACCGACTGTTTTTCCTGCTGTGGTCATAACTGTATTACTTGTAATGCTTATTCCGCGCTTCAGAGGCTTCTTCTCCAAGTATAACTACAGGCAATAAACTATTTTTGACAATATCTGCGCCATGGATAAGAATCTTGTGAACCGATTGAGCCATGGGGTACCAAGAGTAGTTTTTTATGTATAGTTCAGCAGTGGATTTGCATAGTTTATCAAAAAGAAGATGGTCTATGGTAAGTTGAATGGATAAAGCTATTAAGATGTTCTTGAATTTAAAAAGCATCTGATGATCTCGTCCCAAAAATTCACTCAGCAATTCAGGATGCTTGAAATCTCGGCGAGCAGCATTGCCATCATTAGTGGTTCCGCTTCCACCCGCTTTAGGTCTATCCACTTTGAGTCCTAATTTTTCCCAAAGAATTCTTTGGATTTCACTCTTTCTTTTTTGCAAACATTGTCTTTCGCACTTTGCTTCTCATTTGCCATGCTTTCACATCTAGTCTGTAAGAGACATGTAAGCAGGTTTCAAAGAAACATATCCACGTATGCAGAGGACTCACTCTGTATAGAAGTGACTTCGGATTTGGAAAGAAGATTTCAGACTGTATATTAGATATTTTATTAAAATGCTTAGGAGTAGCGTGACAGATAGGACAAGTTTGCATAGACTTTGTATCTGTTATAATATTCAACACCTTTCCATCTATGAGAGTCATAAATAAACAGAAGTCAAATATTATTTTTGCAGTGTAAGTGCCTAAAGAATGTTCATAAGCTTCTAATTTCTCAATCTCGTTGTCAACTATTGTCTTCTCTTTTTTAAAATAACATCTGCTGATTCATGTAGAAATTGCAGCTTAATCGGACGACAGTATGTTGCGGATTGTGATGTTCAATCATGCCATAATATTACATTCGAAAAAGTTGATAAATGTAATGGAATACGAGTCGTGGGAAACAAGTTTTCATCACTTATAACCGAATCAGGCATATTTTTGTATTGCTGCTTATCCAAAGAATGAGCTGAGCTTCCATTGAAACTCCAAGATCTCATTAATACTACTTCCAATTCTGTCAAACTTTCGGTCTGGATATATTGTAGAAATACTTCTGTTTGTGAGACGACAATTCGTTTAGCAGTGTGGTTTAATAATCCTGGAAGTGAAACTGTAGCTTCATTATCAGTAATAGATACAGGTTCTTTCGGTGGTCTGCATTGTTCTTTGGCAGCCCTAAAGTGTTGATACGCATGGAAAATATCTGCACCCTGCTCTTTTACTAAACAGCGCATACTCATATAATCGGCTTTAGAAAGAGATCGAACTGACATATAAGATAAAGCCTTTTCAGGAGTTAATTTTTCAACTGCTTTCGAATCTTGAATCAATTTCGTCATTTTTGCAGGAGGAGTCTCTTGAACCTCTTTGAGAAATGTAGCCAAATCATTTTCCCCTGACTTTTTTGCTGCATAACGAAAGACACTCAAGAGTTTCATAGGCTCATTTCCATGTTTATTTGAAATTACTTCTGCCGTTCGACGTTTTGACCTCTCAGATGATAAATTGAATGAAAGAGTTCGACGAGCCAAGCCTTCAGGTGTACAATTAAGTTTTTGAATCTGAAATCAGGAATATTGAAATTTGAATTCAATCAACTTTCATTTATCGACTCAAATTTATTTTTTGTTCTTTTTACTTGCTGCTGTTTTTGATTACGTTTGTATCTAAGATTTCTCAGACGAGTTTTCAATTCGTTCAATTGAGTGACTTCAAGATCTCCAAGTTGCAACTACTGTTTTTTTTTAAATAAAAGCAACGGCCACATCAATATTATCCTGCTCAGCTTCAGATTCCGGTGGATTAAAAAGAACGTTAAGAATTTCGCGTTTCGTAAAACTGGACATTTTCACTTTGACACAATACTCCAATTAACAAAATTAATGTCGCTCTGAGAAATGTCGTTCTGAAAACAAAGGCTGACCGGGATAAAAACAAAAGAGATATGGAGTGAAATTCAGGGAGGAGGCGAGAATTTTTTGGAAAATTTATCTATAGCGATATGATATAACGTAAAAAACACGAAATTGATATTGGCTCCGAAATATGTGCATATCTTCGTTAAAAACCCGAAATGGCAGCCAGTGGTAGCACATTCGAAACTTCAATAATTAAGGAGCAGAATGATTTCTTGTAACCTTCAAAAAGACGTGGCACTTCGTGGTACTTTTAAATTGAAAAATGTCCAGTATTGAAACATTGAAAAATGTGCATGTAAACACTTCTTCCATTTGCAATTGATCAAATATTTAAAGTCATTTAGTAGCTCCAAGTACCTTAAGAACGTTTTTAATTAATTATAAATCCTATAAACATTGAGAATTCGCAACAAATTAAATAAATGAATAATTTTATCGCAAACTTTTGATGGCGTTAATTGTAAGCCATATTATGATTTGGGTAGACTCTAGAGACATTACTTGTAAGTGTGAGATCGTGAAATTTTGTTTCTTTCTACGATGACATATGCGTAAAACAATAACAATTTCCCTTTATGCAAATTTTGACCTTGAGTTTTGGCCAAATTCGATCAGCTCCTGTCCCACTGTGCAATATGGGCCGCGGAAATATTTCGCAGAGAGCCGGATAAAAAACCAGATAATCCAAATTTATTACACCGTATAAGAATCCGTATAGAGCCCGACAAAATACCGTATAGGGCAATATGTACAGCGGAAATATTCCGCATAGAGCTGGATAAAGAATCAGATAGGCTAAATAAAATAGGGCTGGACACCGAAAATATTTAATATACAACCAAACAAAAAACAGGATAGAAAAAATGGTATACACCGACCAAGTTCCGCATAGAGCCAGATTTCAAACCAGAGACCAATAAACTCCTCTCCAAAATCTAAAAAAGGCTATTAGGTAATTTATACTTTCAGTTTTTCTCGTGAACTTGTTTCTGATTAATAAATAATTATATAAGCAACCTTGTTTAGTATTATGATTGGCATCCTCATCCCATTTAAATAGGTTATCTATTCAGACAAACGAGGAAATTAGGGAAGAATAAGGACAAGCATTTATTTATTCATTGATTCCAATTAATAATTATATTATTTGATCATTTAGGACGTAACGTATAGTCCAAGAGCTGGTGACGTTTTTAGTGAAGTGAGAGTATAAGTCCTAGTTTATGACTTATATATCTGGGAAATGACCCTTCTTTCGAAACCCATGAATGCCAGACGCCCTGCCTGGGGCGTTTGGGCACCTGAGACAGGTGAAAAAATTAGAAATTTGCAGTGACAGTATAAGAGCCAATTTTCTTCTAGGATCCATTATTAATGCGCCAAGTTTATTATTATTCAATCGCCAGACCGATAGCTTGGGAATAACATACTGCCAGACACGATAATTATCAATAAAAAAACTTCGTTTTTGCAGGGAGAGTATAAGGTCTGGCGTTTTTAATCACATATAGAATAGTATTCACAAGTAGCATTCGTAAAACGATAGACCGAAATTCCGGGGAGGACACCTTCAAAATTAAGTTTGAAAATGAATAATTTTCCTCGAAAGTGTGGGTCCAGAGCGGGGACCGAGGAAGAGGAAGCAGCCGCCGTCGCCGTTATCCCCTCCACTCAGCCTTTTACCATGACGCGGCTGCTTTCTCATCCCCCGGTCCCCGCTCTGGACCACACTTTCGAGGAAAATTATTCATTTTCGAACTTAATTTTGAAGGTGTTGTCCCCGGAATTTCGATCTGTCGTTTTACGAATGCTACATGTGAATACTATTCTTTATGTTATTAAAAACGCCAGACCTTATACTCTCACTGCAAAATCCAAGTTTTTTATTGATAATTATATTGTCCGGCAGTATGTTATCCCCAAAATATACGTCTGGCGATTGAATAATAATAAACTTGGGGCATCAATAATCGATCCTAGAAGAAAATTGGCTCTTATACTGTCACTGCAAATTTGCAATTTTTTCACCTGGCTCAGGTGCCCAAACGCCCCAGGCAGGGCGTCTGACATTTATGGGTTTCGAAAGAAGGGTCAGTTCCCAGATATATAAGTGACAAACTAGGACTTATACTCTTACTTCACGAAAAACGTCAACAGCTCTTGGACTAGTATATCCTCCTTATTTTTGGTGCATCGGCCGGAAAACCAAAGCCAATGATATCATATAGAGATAATTTTGAATATTTATCGCCTAAGGAAAATTATCCGTCACCTAATTTTGGACATACTTATTTATGCAAAGCTCTATTAAATATTCAATTTTTTACAATTAAAAAATCATAAACACGAGAGATTTTGGAGAGGCTTCATTCTTCATTTCATACAATTTTATTATTAAGTTCTTTTTCTGTTGAATTGAATATTTGTACATACTGATACATCAATGCACTACCATTGATGACTATT
The DNA here is from genome assembly GCA_932066315.1 of Andricus coriarius. Taxonomy (NCBI): domain Eukaryota; kingdom Metazoa; phylum Arthropoda; class Insecta; order Hymenoptera; family Cynipidae; genus Andricus; species Andricus coriarius. The sequence continues at coordinate 36,216 of CAKNWT010330940.1, read as the reverse complement.
CCATTGGCCATATTATATTTTAATACTAAGGGACATTTTTCCAAAAATATGTGTATATACATTTCCAATTCATTCATTATCTTATTAAAATACCTTCAAAAGTACATTGTACATCAAATTGTTATTTTGCAAAAACGTCACTAATTTATGTAAGCATATTTCTTTTATTTTTTCCACACATACATGATGTAATAAATGTCTGATCTAGATCCCAATGATAAAACGCAAAGTGTAACTCGTTTTTTAATTAAAAATAACCCGTATTTAACAAAAAAAGTACTGGAAAACCAAGAAATTAAAAAGAAACAAAGAAAAGCAATTTCATATAAAATTGGCGAATCTTGAAAGTCCAAAGTTGTGGATAGCCCCGTAGTATATTCAAGAAAAACTTGTGATTCAAGCAGTGACGAATCAAATGAATCCAATTCAAGTGACACAATAACTGAAGAAAATATATTTATTCCTACACAGAATTATTTTCAAGAGCACGTAAATTCTGAATTTAATAGTACTGATCAAAATCCTGAAGGAAGTAAGAATGAAATTCTAAGTTCTCATCATTTTTGATTCACATAAAATTAGCAATAAAAATACACTTGACGAAAACTTTAAAATGGGTTAAGAAAGATCAGTAGTCGAATGTTTTACTCGCGGTTTAAGGCCAGAACTAGAGACAAGAATCGGGGAAGTAGATACCCTTCGAGGAATCACGGATAAAAGCATTAGAGGTAGAAAGAAGATTAGCAGGAAGAGCTGAATTAAGGAAAGACACCCCGATTAAAACATCGCAAAAAGAATTAGAATCATATACAAGAAACAGAAGGGAATTCGCAAAAACTCATAAAATTAATATGGCGCAAGAAGAAGTTGTAATATGTCAATATTGTGGGAGGAGCGGGCATACCGCGTCATCATGTTTCCAAATAAATAAACCACAATATCCATTTAATCAGATAGGAATAATAAATTACAGTACCCAGAACAAATTTCAAAACAGGCAGTGGAATCCACGAAATTCAAGGCAATTTGAAAACCAACAAACGTATCCACGAAATCAGGGTCAATACCAGCGGCAACAATATCCATTCCAAAGTCGAAAAAATCAGGACCAATATCAGCATCGACAAAATCTATTTCAGACTCAACCGCGAGATCGACCGTGGGATTCTCGCGAGTCCCAGGGCCGATTATAGACGGGAAATCGTTTTTCACAAAAACACATATCACAAAATAATTTTTCAGGAAAATTTTTTCAAAATACTCGCAATTACCAATCCCGCCCAAATCTCATCCAAGCAAATCCTCTCTCTGCCAGACCCAATATAATATGTAATTATTGCAAAAAACCAGAGCACATAATTGAAGATTGCAGGGCAAGAATGAACAATAGCGCTTCGCAACAAATTCAGAATCAGCCACCAAACCAGGGAAATTTGAACCCTCTCTTTTGAAAAGGTGCCCCGAAGGAGACTCAGGCGAAAAATCTGGAGCACACGTTTTGAATAATAAAAATAATTCACAAGATGAGGTAAAAACAGAAAACTGTCACTCAAGTGTGAGCAGTACAATACCTTATATAAAAATAATTACTAGAGGACTTAGATACCCTGCCACCATGATTACAGTTACAAGTGTTGGATCAAATTTACTAAAGATAGGCATGATAAAATCGGACATGACTATTAACGACGACGAACGATTACGACTGACCGGAATGAATGAATACCCTGTTTTCACTTTGGGTCAAGTGAAACTAGATATTTTTGGACTTTCAACCATTTTTAATTTGATACCAGACGAAGAGTGCTTAATTTCTGTACGCAATTGGTTGGTGTTTTATGCTGAGATGGTCACCAGCCTTCAGCAGCGTTGTATTAGGTAGGAGTGTATATTAGGGTGGTCCAAAAAACGCTTTTCACCAGAGAGGGCAAGGCCCCCCGCAAAATTTTCCATTTCCGGAGAAAGAAAATCCGTAATTTTTTTCGGAATTCGAATATTAACACGTGCCACCAAGCACTTCAAAATCCCATCTAATTAACATGGGGAAATGTTGGATTTTCGAAAAATCGAACTAATACTTCAGGGTTTGATCGAAACGTGCCAAGTTCTCTAGAGATTGAAGAGGAGTACCTATGAAATAAAACCATACTTTTTAGCAATTTCCATCGTCTTTTTGATACAAATAATTACTAATGGCCAATTTAAATATTTCCCATTACTGTTTTAACACTTTTTAATTGTTTAAACAAATGTAACTTATTTAAACAATGATTTATTCCCGAAAAATGTAAAAAATAATCGTATTTTCTGATTGAAATGTAATAGTTTGTCATTGTTTCGAGAAGTAAATTTTTCAAAAAATATTGTGTAATTATTTAAATAATTACTTATTTTTTATTCTCAACATTTATAAAAATTAATCCAGAGATGTCCACTTTTTTCTTAAATTGGTATCCTATGCTACTTTTTGTTGAATAATTATATAATTTGGATACATATCTTTTAATTGTTAACAAATTTTTATTTGTTTAAACCATTTTGATTTGCTTAAGCAGTTTTTTTTCTAAAACTTGAAAAAAAAAGGAAATTAAATTAAATTTCCAAAAATATTTTTTAAATCGTATATTCTGAATTAAATATAATATTGAATGATTTAGAGGAGTAGTAAATTCTGTTTAAAATGTCGTGAATTAATTAATATTAATAATTAATATTTAATTGTTTAAAGAGTCATGAAAAATATTTAAATTGTCCATTAGCTATTATTTGTATAAAAAAGACGACGGAAATTGCTCAAAAGTAACATTAATACGTGAAAATGTAGTTTTTTTTTATTTTTGGGTCATTTTTGGGGCGCTGTGGGGGTGTGACGGTGGGTTAAAAATGAAAGTTATTATTATGGTTTTATTTCATGGGTACTCCTCTTTAATCTCTAAAAAACTTGGCATGTTTCAATCAAACCCTGAAGTATGAGTTCAATTTTTCGAAAATCCAAGTATATGTTGCCATCCGCAAATTCCTGGCCTACCTCTAGGTATGGAAGCAAAAAAACCTTTTTTTTTTGGTTTAATCATCATTTGTCGCATCTTGCATAGTTTGGACGTAAAATTGGATTTTTGGATTTTTAATTATTTTTTATGCAATAAAAATGTGAATTTTCGATTTTTCAAGAAAATTCCAAAAGTCGTTATGGGCGTGCAAAAAGAAACATTTTTCTTATTCTGACTTTTTGTTCGTATCGTGCGTTGTTTTGCTGAAAAAGTTAATTTTCGTTTCTATTATTTGATTTTGCAAATGCTGTAACTCTGAAAATTTTCATTTTATCGAAAAATGTCATTGGAATAAATTGTGTGAATTTTTTAGTACTATGAACGCAATTAAAGACTTAAAGAGCATACCAACAGAAAATCGAATCGATCAATTCTTTCGAAAGTTATCGTGCTCACAGACAGACATACATACATACATACAGACAGACACATTCGTGAAAACCTGTTTATTGGGTTCAGGGGGTCTCAAAACGTGGACATTTGACAAAAACTGGGGGGTCCAATTTTATACAAATCTAATACCTTCTTTAGATGAGAATGTAAAAAAGAAAAGATGGAATTTGGGCCTGCAAGTGAGAAAACATCGGAGTTTCTGAATCTTACGAAATCAATTGAAGACCTGACAAATGTAATTAATCATATTATAAATAATCCATTCAACTATAATAATCCTTCCTTGCAATGGAATGCCATGATAACTAGGGGAGCATCAAAAAAGCAAATGCAAAAAGAAAAAATGAACAAGAATGAGAAAATGAATCATAAGAATAAAATAATCAATACTACTATCCAAGAAATAGAAGAAGAAGTCGAAGATGAAGAAGGAAAAAAATAAGAGAAGGACCTAGAAGAAGAACAATCTCCAAAAAATGTACGGGTAAAAAAAAGCGGTAGAGAAAAATAAGGAGAAAAAAGGTCAAATGAAGCCAAAACATAGTTGTGGTAAGTGCGGTTCAAAACAATCGAACGCGCAGGGCTCCCGACAATGGGTCGGACAACAATGCCGACTATCCTAGAGTTGGGGGCGCCAATCAAGACGAGGTCAATGCGATTGACCGGCAGAATCTCGTTACTTTAAAGTGGACGGATCGACTAAGGGACGGCCTGCTGGAGTGCTATGCTACCAGTATGGCCCCTAAACGGAAAGGTTACATGGCACGACTGCATCCTCTGTGGTGCGAGAAACACCCAGAACTCTCGCATTTTTCGCATCAACGTATGCGAAACCGTGTAGAGGAACTCCGAAAAAGGGGGTATATAAGCGGAGCACCTACTCAACCGCAGCCAGAAGAAGCCGGCCCAAAGATCTGGTTGAACTGGATGAAGAGCTTCGTGGAGATTTTTCCGAAGAACCTGACCTCTGGACTATTAATTGTAGTGTGTACAATGCAGCGAGAGCTTTGGCAGATGCAAACCGTAAAACAAACATAACGGTTGATCATAAGACCAAAAGCCGATCTGTTATCACACACTCAACAAGTCAAAGCTAAAGACCATCAGGCAACATATTGTTGACAGAATACGAGTTCTATCTAACGCTAGGAGAAGTCTAGAGCGGAGAGAGAGGTAGGTCAGAGAAAATCAACAGTTTTTGTCTGACCCATCTCGACTCTTCCAAGACCCTCCAGTTACTGTCGACCATCCGCCCACACCAGAGGAGGTTTACGCATTTTGGAGAGAAGTCTACGAAGTCCAGCATCCACTGAAAGAACACTCGAAGAATATATACAGCTTCAAGGAGCAGTGCAGTGCCCCCATAACACCTGGGGAGGAATGCTCACTTATCACTACCGGGGAGGTAAAAAACGTATTAAGAGGCATGAAGAACTATTTTGCTCCGAGACCAGATGGTATCAAGACCTTCTGGTGGAAGATGTTTCCTTCATCCCACCAGCATCTGGCCCGCATTTTTACCTCATATCTAGATTCGGAAGAGCCTATTCCGGAGTCATTGGTAGAAGGGCGCACAGTGCTCCTATCGAAGACAGGCAACTTACTGACCCTAAAAATTACAGGCCAATAACTTGCCTGAACACACTGTATAAGATCTTCACAGCTATCCTAAATGATAGAATTGTTCGGACAATTGGACCTGTGTGACGAGAGATGTACGATTGATTACCAGAAAGCTTTTGATTCAACCTCCGATGCATTTATGATCTGTCTGTTGGAAAGCTTAAAGGTTCATCCATACATCGTGAGGTGCATACAGAGATTAATGCTGCTTTGGAAAACCAGATTTACTATCTTATCTGGAAAACATCGTGTGATCACTAGCAATGTCACCTTGCAGAGTGGTGTGTTTCAGGGTGACAGCATGAGCCCTCTCCTCTTTTGCCTCACATTATTGCGACTATCTCTCGGACTTCGCCATTCCGAAGGGTACCTCGGCGGCAAACCTGAAAATCGAAAGCATAAAGTCACTTATGTATTTTTCTCCTGAATATGGTTAGAATAATTAATAAGCAGTCGCGTACATATTTTTGCAGGGACGGTCGCGAAGGAATAATCCCCAGATCGGAGGCGTAACAACTGTGCCGAAAGCTGAATGAGACCTGGCTGAGGTGTCTTAAACGGTGAATCTGAGATACCGGGCGACCTCTCAGAGTATGCAGCCTTATCCTTGCATGCGGGGCTCAACAAGGATGGACGAAAACCTTTCCCTAGCTGCTCTTGGGAAAAAAATGACACCACCAAAACACCAAAAAGTTGTGAATGCGGTTCAAAACGATCGAACGCGCAGAGCACCCGACAATGGGTCGGCGAACAATGCGAACAATGCACATTGAGTGGACGAATCAACTCAAGGATGACTTGCTAGATTGCTACGATGCCAGCATTATCTCTGTTCACCGAGGATTTATGGGGCGTATGCATACTTTGTGGTGCCAAAAACACACAGAGCTTTAGCACGTATCGATTCAATCGTTGCGAAATCAATGTGCCTACCTCTGGAAAAATGGATATGTACGCGGAGCGCTTCCCCAACCGCTGCCTGATCAAGCTGCAGTCGGAGATGAGGAAGCGAATTGAAGACCAACTGTGGAAAGCAGGCACCTTCTGAGAGATGATCACAATTTTAGGACAAGAAGGAACATTAACATGTAAGTTCCTCTTAAGCCCCAAGGTCTGGTTCAAATGGATGCCTCCCTTCGTGGAGAAATCTCGCAAGAATCCGAACTCTGGAACAGCAATTGCTCAGTTTATGGTGCTGCGAGAGCTTTGGCTGATTCAAATCAAAGGCTCAAACCGACGATGGATCAAAAGACCAAAAGACGCTTACATCAACTGAACAAGAAGATTGGATGGGCAAGACGGTTCAATGTGTGATTGACAACATAACATCTGGTAGACTGTTCACGGAAAGTGTTCGAAATTTCGCACAAGAACTGAGGATCTTGAATCACACACTAAACAAATCAAAGCTGCTGACAATCAAGCAGCATATTGTTGACAAAATAGGGCTGTTATCTGGCGCAAGGAGGAGAATACAGAGGAGAATCAAAAGTTTCTCGCTGACCCATCTCGCCTATTCAGTGATCACCCTGTTTCTGTAAAAAAATCAACCCTAGCCCGACGAGGTAGAGACTTTTTTGAGAGAGGTATATATGATCCCGAGAACACTAAAGTTGAAAGAAGATACTGACAATATCATCCGCTTCAAGGAATGTTGCGGCAACCTCATAAAATCTGAGGATTGTCCATCAATCACTGTCGAAGAGGTGAAAAAAGCATAGAGGAACGAAGAACTTTTCCGGTGCTGGACCAGATTGTATCAAGAACTTCTGGTGGAAGAAGTTTACTTCTACACTCCAACATTTGGCCCGCATATTCACCTCACATTTGAAGTCAGAGACGCCCATTCCACAGTGGCTGGTGTTAGGAAGCACTATACTCCTACCGCAAAAAGGAAACTTGTCCAAACCAGAGAATTACTGACCAATATTTTGTTTGAACACACTATATAAGATCTTTACAGCTGTCCTAAACAACAGGATTGTTCGGCGTAATGAGCCTGTGTAGCGTGAGATGTACGAACAACGTGGCTCGAAAAAAGTTGTAGCAGGCTGTCGAGAGAACCTGCTAATTGACAGGTGTGTCTGCAAAGACGCTGCAGCCCATCAACGCGTCCTGTGAATGGCCTGGATTGACTACCCGAAAGCTTTCGATTCAACCTCTCATAAACTTATCATCTGTCTGTGGGAAAGCTTGAACGTGCACCCACACATAGTGAGATGCATAGAGAGATTGATTCCTCTTTGGAAAACTAGATTTACTATCTCATCTGGAAATTATCGTGTGAAAACAAACAACGTCATCTTCCAGAGGGGCGTCTTGCAGGGCGATACCATGAGGCCTTTTCTTTTTTGCATCACACTTCTGCCTCTATCTCTTGCACTACGAAATTCTGCTGGATACCTCTGTGGCGACACTAACCAGCGCGAGCGAAAGGTCACTCATGTATTTTATATGGATGTGCTGAAGCTTTATGCCTCTGGTAAAGGCAAACTTCAAACTGCCATAAGTATCTTCAAGAAGTACACAGGAGAGATTGGGATGGACTTTGGATTGGATAAATGTGCCAAAATTCATCTGAATAACGGAAAGATTGTTTGCGTTTCCGAGGACCCTGAGCTTGTGGATATAAGTATTATTAGACATCCTAACGTGTCATGCACACGCTGAGTACCTGGAACACATACTATCAGTGTGTCCCACCCACGCAGGAAGGACGTACATCTACAGACATAATGCGGCCATAAGAGTCCTTTATTACCATCTTTGTCGCTCTTACGGTGTTGGACGCGATCCTGCCCTGCCGAACGCTTCAAAGACGATAGAGTCAATTGAATTCTCGAATTCAATTGACTCTCTCTCGAATTCTCGGCCCCGTCAGAATACAACATAATTGCCAAGGAGAAAGAAAAGGAGGAGAGGTATCAAGACCTTTAAAGGAAGCTGCAAAGACTGTACCCAGAATATTCGATGCAAGTAATTGTACTTGCGATAGGTGTTCTCGAAGGTGCGAAACTATCGCTGGTTCGAAACCTTAAAGCCATACCCGCGTGCCAAAAATATGCTAAGGCACTTGCGAAATGGATGCAGAAAGCTGTCATCCTTGGGTCGCTTCGTGTTCTCAAAATACTCGAGGGTTTCGCCAGCCTGTCGTTGTGATATATATATACATATATATTGTAACCAGCGGGTTACAGCTAAGGAGCCTACTCTTGGGCACAACTCCTTGCCTGCTCGAAAATATAGATCAAAGTTGCCTCTCACAGGAGCAACGAAAGAGCGCAGACTCCGCAGCCTCCCACTATCGCAGGACCGCGAGTAGTGGGAGTCAGAAAGTGTAACGTTTTCTTAAAAAGCGTTACGCAAGCCGAAAACGGCAGTTGGGGTGTTACGTGACAAAACGCAACAGTTCTTGGGGAGTACCTCAAGGGAAGTCCACAATTTTTCTCCCTAAAGGAAAGATCCTCTAGGAGCAGACGGAATGGATCTTCCCAATCTGGTCCATAAGAGATCCTCTTTCTGAGAGTGGTTATGCCATTCGAGATCTAAACTTCTCTTCCCTACGGGAAATTTTCGCTTGCGAGCATTTAAATTTTAAAGACAGCATTTTTAGCTGAGATTGAGTTTTTTCGGATATATTCTGAAGATAGATTTTGTAGAGAATAAATTTCGATATTTTTGGCTAAGTGCCCTTTTGAGAAAAAGAGAAATATTCTGAGTTATAAATTATATAATTCTATCAGACGAACAGAGCATGCGATCCCATGTAAACTGGTCTAAGTAGTTGAGTTATGTAATTTTACAACTTACCCATCAAATACTTAGCTTCTTATAGGCAGGAAAGGTTAGGCCTTGTACCTGACTAAGAAAGTGGCTAAGAGTGTGGCGTAAGCCCTGAGAAAATTTCGAAAGCTAAAAGGGAAGTTAAACCCCGCAATAAATTCCTCTTTTAAAAACCTTTTTCGAGTCTCTTTTCCGAGCAGGTAGTGACACACCTGTAGTCAGAGGATTCCTCGACTCAGGCACCCTTTCGCGAGCGCACCGAGAGCAGAGTCCTGGCGACCACTCTCCACCTGATTCAGGTCAAAATAATAAATTAGATAATTAGGGCTATTAAGCATAAAATAGAGTATTGTATAAATATCGTGTATCTTTAAATAAGAGCGATTAGTATTTGCCACGGTGCATTATATTATAAAAAAGGGTCTTTGCTTTGCAGACTCCGAACGTTAAACTTCTTGAATTTAAAAATTAAAGGCGATAACCCACTTTAAAATCACTTGATGTGATTTTTGTTGAATTGTCTGCACAGGAAAGACACGAGTGCCAAAGAATAGGATTATATTTTGAATTTCAGATTTTAAGAGAGAAAGAGAGAAAACAGCGAGAAAGCTTATTTTTATTAAAATTGCATTGATTAACAGAGTGAATAAAATTTTGAAAA
>CAKNWT010330940.1:0-23963 GCA_932066315.1 Andricus coriarius | reverse complement strand
TGTTAAAATTAATAAGGAAAGGAGCATCATGGAACTGGGATTCAGAAGCACAAAAAAGCTTCGAGAAGATAAAAAATTTATTCGGAACTTCAATAATGCTTTATTTTCCAGACCCAAAAAAAGCATACTACTTGGTAACAGACGCGAGCAATTACGCGCTCGGAGCGGTGCTTTATCAACTAAATAATAAATCTGAAAAAGAGATTATCACATTGGCAAGCCGAACTTTGAAGGGCCCAGAACTCGCGTATTTTACTACGGAGAAAGAACTTTTAGCCACGGTCTGGGCACTGCAAAAATTTCGGACATACCAACATGGCGCGGTCATCATAAATCGAACGGATCATCTCGCTCACACCTTACTAAAAACGTTCAAATTCATTAACGCACCTCTGACTCGTTGGATCTTAGCCATACAAGATTATAAAATCAAGATAGAACACCTGCCTGGAAAATTAAATGTTTTGAGTCGACTGCATGACGACGAAAGTTACAAGCGAAATCGCGGAGAAACCAGAGTTGTGATCAACGCGCTCACATATGAGTGGACTCCGGACGTCGAGAGGAAGATCCAAAGCATCCCTACACAACAAAAAGAAGATAAAAATACAATAAATCTGCGAAAAGAAATCGTTCGAAATACAGGTGGACAAAAGCGCTTCAAAATTCTGAACGATATCTTATACCATGTCAACGGGAACGAATATAGCATTTACGTACCCGTAGAATGCGCAAAAGATTTAATAAAAAAATGTCACGTATCGTATGGTCACTCTGGAAGAGAGAAAACGTATAGGATGTTGAAGGAAACGTTCTATAGTCCGCGATTGGCAAAACTAACGCGAAATGTACTAGCAACATGCGACTCGTGCCAACGCAACAAAATCTCAACGCAGACTTCACAGGCACTACAAGAACCCGTTTTATCACAATCAATGCTGGAACTTATCTCCATAGATTTTTTGGGCCACTTACCAAAACAAAATATGGATTTGAGCACCTGCTAGTGATGATTGAAACCTTCACGAAATACACAAAATTGTATCCAGTGAAGCGAGCCACCAGCGAGAGTGCGATAAAGCGACTGGACGAATTCATAGAAAATTTCGGCGCGCCCCAGAAAGTGCTTTCCGATAGAGGAACGCAATTTACCAGTAAAAAATGGCGTCAATCTCTAGAAGAAAGGATTCAAATGATTCTCACCTCCATTAGGCACCCACAGGCCAATATGGTTGAGAGAGTCAATCGAGAATTTGCCCGACGTTTCGGTACACTCCTCCCACCGGACAAATATAATACATGGTTTGACCAATTACAAAACGTGGAGACTATAATTAATGAGTCCCACCACGACACTACAGAGGTGACCCCCTACGAGGCGCTATGGGGACGGAAACCGAAAATATGGTGGACCGACCTGCTGCCGCCATTGCCACCACACCCCCAGGCCAATCGGGAGGATCAATTAGCGACAATCAAGAACCAAATAAGACGAAAGAGGGAAAAGAAGCTGGCACGCGTCAATAAGAACAAAAAGGGCGTAACTTATGCAGTAGGAGAAAAGGTATTGGCTAAGGCCTGTAACGTGTCTAGCGCATTAACAGCTGCCATGGTAAAATTGTTCTCACTGTATGAAGGACCATACAGGATTAAAAAGAAAATCGCCAACAATGTGTATATCCTATGGCACGATGGAGAAAAGCGAGAGAGAGGGCAATACCATGCCGACGATCTCCGCAAGTATTATGAAGAAGACGTTGAGGGAGGGGATGGAGGAAATTCCCAAATCTCACGGACCTGAAGGGCCATAGGAAAAGTGGAAAACGAAGGGAAGGTCAGTTACGATCGAAACATCGAAGATGCCAGACGCCGAGACCCAGCACGAAGCCCTTGACACAACTTGCAACGTAGCAATACAATGCGATTTGGAGACAGGAGAAGATGCACGAATCATCACGGAGATTTGCCTTCATGAGGAAGTCATCCTCAGCCATGAATCATGGCTGAGGATCCTAGGGCTCAAGTAGTAGCAGAGGAAGAGCCTGAAGAAGTAATGAAAAATAATGAATGTGAAGCGGAGAAAGAGTAGAAGGCAGCTACGCAAGAAAAAGTAAACACGAAGCCACGTCGCGGGATCTACTCAGCAAGAAAAAGTAGGCACGATGCATTGGTAGAGAATATTTTCCAGGATAAGAACTTAAAGCCTGCCAAAAGATCTTGCAGACCATCGATCAACATCATCGAAGAAGAGAAGGAAAATCGAGAAACCGAAGAAAAAGTCCTGGAAAACGAGACGGTCAACGACAAAGAAAAGGATACTAGAGAGGAAGAAGCCGAGGAAAAAGTCCCGGAAAACGAAAAGGAGATAATTAAAGATGAAGAAACAGAAAAGAAAGAAGAAGAAATTGAGGAAAAAGAATCCAAAGAGGAGACAATCGAGGACGAAGAGGAGGAGATTGTCATATCTGACGAAGAACGAGAAAGGATCGAGGCAGCAAAACAACAGGCAGCAGCGGAGAGAGAGGATACTGTTGAGAAGAGGGCAGTAAACGCCAGTTGGCAGGTCCTTCCCAATGAGACCCTCGCAGACTGGGACAGATACCAGGAATGGTCGCCCTCACAGGAATGGCCACTTACACCGACTTGGGAACGTCATTTCAAGGATCCTCTGGAAAATGCCTACAGAAACAATCATTACCACAATGACGGATTAAAATTCTCACAAAAGACGGGAAGAATGGAAGGAGAAGTGCCATGCTTTCTTAGCACTCATCCTGACAAATCAACGCCACATCTTCATGGGTAATTTGTATCCGTTGCACTAAATTATCTCCTACGATTCTCTGTAAATTTTATCCTTAATTTTAACTTATATTGTTTTCTACCTCATCATTTATACATATTTTATAAACTTTGTATTATATTACCTTTTTATCATCGTATTAGTCCTTATATTCAATGTACAATATTTTCTTTATATTTTTACTACTTGCATCACGTTTTATGTAAATTTTCTACAACAATGTAATTTTATATTTTATATTGTCTTTTGCTCGAATTTTAAAGAGGGGCATTTGTAACCAGCGGGGTACACATTTTTGGAGTAATTTAATGAAACGATTAGCCAAAAGATTCCGGATTAAGCAATTTAAGACCTCAGCTTAAGACCACCCTCATTCTAACGGATCCATTGAAAGGTCACACCACGTTTTATGAGAATATTTCAAACAGTTTGTAAGCAAGAATACTCAATGGGATGATTAGCTAGAGCTTGCTACATTCTCATACAATACAAGCGTACATGAAGGAACAAACTGTACTCTGTATGAACTAGGTTTCGGTAAACCAGCACGTCTTCCTTCAAGCGAAACTCCATTGCAATATGAAAAACTGGAAACATATTATCATTACTTGACAAAACTAATAACACGCTTACATGAAATGCGCAAAATAATCCGAAATAACTTGATACATGCAAAAGAGAAATAAAAAATCTACCCTGATAAAAAAGCTAATCCACAAAACGTTAAAGTGGCGGATAATGTATTCTGATTAGAAGGTGGTAAAGTACGAAAATTTTCCAATCAATATTCAGGACCCTATGAAGTTTTGGAAGTATTAGGGAAAGGCAATGTGAAGATAAATATGAAAAATAAAACGAAAATAGTCCATATAAACAGACTTAAATTATCCGGAATACCATACGACGACAAACAATAAGAAAAAAATTAACCTACTTCCAGAAAAAATAACGTTTCGAGAAGGGACTACGCTCACCGACAGAAGATCGACAAATTCATTTATTTGCTCGTAGACAACGTGGATATTCTTGCACTATGGCCATATTTGTTCGCGACAGGAATTTACAACAGAGACGATTGTAACATCCCTACCTGGGGAACAAATATAACAGAACCAGACACCATAAGGGATATTATTCTTGCAATAAAGACGCGAGGACCATTAGCAGTTCATAATTTAATCTTAAATCTCCGAAATTCAAAACGTCATCTTTTAGCAGACTTACTAAAATATAACATATATGATTGAATTCTAATAAAAGAAAAATGGAGCAATGCAATAAATTACCAGAAAAATCTGCAAAATGAAATTTTCTTCAATTACGACCATTAATGAAAAAAATCCTCTTCCAGATAATGGAATTTGGAATGGGCGGCTTCTTAGTGTTTCTTTGGGTGCTGTCAAGGATAAATTCGATAAAGGGCTCCATAGGATACGATTGTGGGTCTTCTCAATTAAATATTATAACATTATCGCTATTGGAGGTAGGAGAATGTGACATACCGAAACCTCAAATTCATGCAAGACCATCATATATTCAACTCATTCAAATCAGTGGATTTACATTACAAAGAGTCATACAATGTAAGATCGAAATTGACCGTACTATTTTACACTGCGGTATGCAATCCCAAACTTCTGCAGAAAGTAACGGTATTAATCAGTACATACATGAAGTTACTCGGGATCAGTGTGAAATAATGCATTTAACAAGAATGTTCATGATAACTCCATCAACCCAATTATCTAAATTAGAATTTAATACAACAGCGTTGCAGTTCGAGCCAAAGTCAAAGTAACATTACTAGAGCATTATGCTGAAGTAAATATAAATACAAATAAAATACACCTGCAATCGGGAGTCGCTTGTTCACTTACTGAAACTCAATTCATAGATAGAGAAGGAGGACAAACATTTTGGAACGCATTACCAGATGATGTATGCAACTTTAGGAAATATGAGGTCTTGTACGAAGGCATGGCAAACAGAAACTACTTATTCTAGAAACTAGACCAGGAAACTCGTTTCTAGAAAATAAAAAATTCCTTATCCAAAATATGGATATATTCACATATGTAGATTCAAAATTTGTTTTTGTAGATAGGCATATTAAACCTGAAGTATTAGGACTTTATCGTGACGTTTTAACAAATCGTTGCCAATTGGATGAACAAGTTATCAAAAATTCATTAACTTTATCCACGCAGGCACGTGACGGATTCGCATTCCATTTAATGAAAAAACCAGGTTATATGTCAATTTTGGCAAGCAAAGTAGTGCATATAGTAAAATGCGTACCGGTAGAGGTAATACATAGGAAAAGGGATGAGTGTTATTTACATCTTCCCATAATTAAAGGAAATAAAAAACATTTGTTGACCCCCCACACACACGTTTTAACAATAATAAGCACCTAAATAGATTGTAATCTAGTATTACCATCCATGAACCAACTAGGGAAAAAGTGGTTTCAAAGACTACCAAACTTCGTTCCAGCAATATATCCCATTATAGTATAGCCGGAAACGAAAGAAACATGGAAGTATACAAATCCTTCATCTCTAGCTACCAGTGGGATTTATTTTTAAAAAGATCCAGATAAACTTCGGTACCATATCATGTTCCCAGCAGAAAGACCGATAACAATAATTACCATAGCTCCAGGCACAAGGCATAAGGACAATCTTCAAAAATCGCAGACACATTTGGGGCATTATTTCTCAAGTGTACCCACTCAAAAAGTCGAACTTGTCCGATCTAAGTTAAACTTAGGCAAAGTGTTGTGTTTTGGGATTTTCGTGGATGTCGTCTATTTCGGCGATTTTTTAACTCTTCTAATAGCGATAAAAAAAATTTTGTCTAGTACAGTTTCGATAAGGTTTTTCACGCTATTTCGATTGGTCCTACGCATTTTTTCAAAAAATAAATATTTGACCTTCAAAAATGAAGGTCAAAAATAAATTTGACTTTTTTTCGAAGTGAGACAGGTTTTTTTTTTTTTTTTTTTTTTTTGTCTTAAAAGAAAGCTTAGGTTTTTTCCTATAAGACTATGTAGATTAAAAAGTGGGATTAAAATGTTTCATTCATGGAAATAAGCGTTGAGTACTCCGGTATGTGCATGGTATTGTTTTTACGAAAAGTAATAATATGTGCTAGTATACTTGAGCGCTTTATGCATTTTAAAGGGTTGAAACTGCCATTATTGAAATGCCTGCATTACGTTCACTGACGAATTTTGAAAAAATTTTGAATTTTGGAAAATCAAGTTATTGAATAAGAGGTTGGGTCGAAAAAGTTGTTTTATGGATTAAGTAAAATTAAAGCTCGGAAATTTTTTCATACAGATGTGTGGGTGCTGATGCCTGGGATGAAGGCCTAAGTGTTTTTAACAGCAAATACGCAAACACAAGAAACTGCGCGCTGTTCAAATTTCGCGAAACCATATGTTTATTGAAGATTGCGACCAAGATATCAATCTGCGAGAAACAAAATTTAATTATAAATTAAAGATATCAAAAAGATATATTGGTCGCAATCTTTAAAAAACATGGTTTTGTGAAATTTGAACAGCGCGCAGTTTCCTGCGTTTGCGAATTTGCTGTTAAAAACATTTAGGCCTTCATCCCAGGCATCAGTACAACATAAATAACGATATCGCTTCCACTCTGGAATTGTGACACCAAAACACTGTTTTTCATGAATCACTGACTGGCCTACTACTGAAGATGGGAGACTTCAATTGAAGAAATTTTCCTCAGCCACGGAATGCGACTACTTCCCAAAAGAAAAGAAACGAAAATTAGGAAGCAAAGTGAAAACAACTGTCACTAAAAAAATGAAAGGCGGAAAGAAAGGCATATATAAGACCAGACATCTGCATCAAAAAATATCCGAGCTTTGATTTTACTTAATCCATAAAACAACTTTTTCGACCCGACCTCTTATTCAATAACTTGATTTTCCAAAATTCAAAATTTTTTCAAAATTCATCAGTGAACGTAATGCAGGCATTTTAATAATGGCAGTCTCAACCCCTTAAAATGCATAAAGCGATCAAATATACTAGCATATATTATTACTTTTCGTAAAAACAATACCATGAAGGCACCACGGTCCGCCGCGGGGCTCGAGCACCAGCGTCATGCATGTGCCGGAGTACTCAACGCTTAATTTCATAAATTAAAAACTCGAATCCCACTTTCTAATCTACATAGTCTTATAGGAAAAAATCTAAGCTTTCTTTTAGGAAAAAAAAACAAACAAAAACATGTCTCACTTTGAAAAAAAGTCAAATTTATTTTTGAACTTCAGTTTTGAAGGTCTAAATATTTATTTTTTGAAAAAATGCGTAGGACCAATCGAAAGAGCGTGAGAACCCCTATCGAAACTGTACTAGACAACATTTTTTATCGCTATTAGAAGAGTTAAAAATCGCCGAAATAGACGATATCCACGAAAATCCCAAGACTTTCATCCCCTTCCCCTCAGTCAATAATTATCCAAATGACAAAATTTTGTCCCCATGAGGTACTATTCAATTGCATAACACTTTGCCTAAGTTTAACTTAGATCGGACAACTTCGACTTTTTGAGTGGGTGCACTTGAGAAATAACGCCCCATTTATACATGGTTACGCATTACACTACGTATTTGGATGGTCTTTCTATCTCATGGAGAACTTTGGGATTCAGTCAGTAATCTATTACTGCATATAGGAAGAAATAAGTCACCAACCTCTCCGCCCAAACATAGTCCATCAGAACTAAGGCCGTCGGCCCCACAGGAAAACAGCGAGAATCCAGATAACAGGAACAGACACACTGGCGACGAATTCGCCGGTGATAGGGGTAAAGACGCAAATATCCAGCTCTACCCAAATACGCAATTACAAGAAATCTCAACATATCAAAGCAAGAAATTTCATTTATAAAAATCCATATATCATATTGACGGCAAAAACTTTATGATCCTGCTAAAAGACGTACTTCAAGAAAAAGGAAAACCTACCCCTACCTTTCATACAAACTTACATCGTGGAGTATCGGGAAATTTTGACTATTCAGTCGAAATCAAGTATAAAGAGTTCATAATATTAAGCATAGCATACGATAGACATTAAGCCAATAAAACTGCGGTAAACAATCTAGTTTCACTTTTAACGGAAAACTCTAATTGAACTCGACAATTTAAGTACACTCCGTTTGGAATAAATATTTTGGAAAAGTTACGAAAGTTCTGTATACAGGAAAAACTCTCTTTACCAAGATATGCAACCATGCAAATTCTCTACCTGGATAATAATATGTACTGTAGAAGTTATTAAGCAAACTGGCGTGTCAGAGAGCCTTATAATAGCAAAAGCTTATGCTATATAAAATCCCTTGTTCTTGTGGCAAAGTCTACATTGGAGAAACCGGGAGGGCGGTGAGCCAACGTGTAAAGGAACATGAGAGTAAAGTCAGGCTAAAACATTGCACGCAATCAGCACTAGCCGAGCATCATATTGAAACAGGACATAGCATTTTGTTTGACAAAACAACAGTCATCGCAAAAACACAAAATATTTTTCCAAGAAAACATAGAGAAGCAATCGAAATCTTAAAACACCCTAATAACATCAATAGGGACAATGGATATAATACCAATCCGATTTGGCTTTCCGTCCTCCCGGGTTTTTTAAAAAGGACTTGATTGGCCAATCAAGTTCGAGCAGTTCCTACCATGGGGCGCTGTGGCCAATCACAGGCATCGTAGTGAATATGTATAAGAACAAAATAACCTGAAACTTCGGTTTCAGGTCAGCCACAGTGTGTTCACTCTAATGGGGAAGAATGAGACCGATTATAGTTATTTCTATTCCCGATTGGCGGCGCCAGCGGATTTTGTCGTCAACACAGTTGTCATGCCAACACATGTCAACAACTTGATGTTTACCCCATTTAAATATATTTTATTTTATGTGCAAAGTACATATAGTTTCAAATGATTTCATCAATTCATAATTATGTTATTTAGTAGGTTTGCAAATTTAAGAAATTTATGAATTGGTCTTCAACATTTCTTCATAATATTACAGAATATGTGAGAACCATTTAATTATCTAGCAGATTCCTTCCTGAGAAATGTGTTATGTATAAAAGTGAAACATTTATTTTCTAAAGGCAAAATTTTTGTCTGGTAATATATTTCATAGTACTATCTTCTTTATATTTCAAATTTTTGTTTCATTCTTATACTTAACACATTTTTTCAGAATGAAATCTGATTGATAATTAAATGGTTTTCGTATATTTTCAATTTTTTGCAGGTTAGGCCGGGGTGAGGGGCGGGGGTTTCGCCGCCATGCACTTTAGTTAATTCTATTCCCACTTGGTGTCGCATTCGCTAAATGTCGTGCTCTCTAATTCCCCCTCTAAGTCCCACGTAGTGAACGCACTGTGAGGTCAGCCCTGAAGAAGTGAACTGCAATGTTCACGAAACGTCGGCAATCTCGTAGTTTTGCACACGATTGAAACCCGAAAAAGCTTTAAATTTTGAATTTAAATTTATCAAAATGAATCATCGTGAAAGCATTAAGTCTATTATTAAATCTATTACTATCGAATCAATTAATAATTCACTCAAAGAACTCAGTGTTATAAAAAAAGCTACTAATAGCAATCTGTCTTCATTTTTTCAAGAATAAAGCTCAGAAAAAATAATTTGACAGAATCTTATGCACCGAAAATATAAAACTAATAAAAAGTCTCAAGAAAGAAAATATGTTACAAAACAAAATAACGTAGGAGCTTTCACCTCTCATGCTGAAATCACTATACAACCAACTCTTAATAACACAAAATATCAAATCATACAACACAATAACTGGCGTGAGACAATTAATACAAATAAGGGAAAACACGTTGAAACAAACAAAAGTGCAAAAAAAGTCATTTTTGTAAAAAACGACCCTCGAATCGTTATAATAATGTATAAAAAAATATACCCAGTAACAACAATAAAAGAGTACTATAAAGTAACACGAATTAAATTTCTTTTCCTCCTCCGCTCCTCTTTACAATCACCTTGCATGAGTTAACTATGAAAATATTATATTCTTTCTACCTTTCTTATTCTATAATGAAATACTAATAAAAACTTTCTGTTTTAGGATTCAGAAAGCGAGAAGCACCATGGCAAAAACTTACATTAAAAGAATTGTCCAAACTTTGATATTATTATTTCTATTTTCAATTGTACGCGCATCCTTACAGAATTACCCTTTTAGCCATACACCAGGCATTTATTTTGAAACATTAGCAAGAATTAAAGTCGTCTCTAACGCAGTTTATTAAGTATCTTACTTCGATATAGAAGATATTTTAAAATTCAAATCCAATTTAATAGAAAGCTTCAAGCACTCATTACCACCTTGTAAACAGTACGTGCATAATTGCAATAAAAATCAAGCAGGATTAAAAATTAAATATCAACCAGGAAAAGTTGTAAATAATTAAAACAAACTGAACATTGTTTTTAATAACACAATGAATTTTGATTTCACAATGAATCTAAAAGATTCATTCGAAACAATTCATCAGATTGAAACAAAAATAAAAAAATGGAAATTATAAGAAATCAAACTTTTCAATGGAAAGAAAAGTACATTTATATCGCAAAAAATTCATTTTTAAAGGAAAAGTCCAAAACAAACGATATTAATAGTAACATTTCACCTAATAATAAATGGACATGTGAAAATTCTAATGTTAATACGAATATCTACAATACCTATGTAACGGAAAACCTAATTTCAATGGAAAAAGTAATTGACAAATATATCGAAATTATAGAACAGCTCACAGAAACTTTAATTTTTGCTACAAACAATTGATTCCATCCCTCAATTTGAACAAACTTCCCTCCCAAGATACATCCATGAAATTTTTTCACGAATTTCACCGAGCCCTAAACTTTATGACGTAATTAAAGGTTTCATTTTAAAACATTTTAAACCAGGAAAATATTTAGTTTTCATCCATACCCTTTTGGCTATTTCGCCCACAGACATAACTGTTTTTAAAGCACATCCATCTCCTATTTACCACAGTCTAAATAAGGATCAAATATTAGCAATATGCATTGAACCCCAATTTAATTATATCAGTCTATTTGAGGATAACCAGACTTACTTCGTAATAAGCGGAAATCCTTTAAAAGAATCATACGAAACTACTTCAGGAAGAATCTGCCTTATTACCCCCCTCATGAAGAGTATGAAAAGCGACCCATTTGCCCATCTAATATAGTAATTCAATCAGCACCATATAAATGCCAATTGTACGCAGCATTTTCTGATTATCCCACTTTTACACCATCAGAAGTCCACAACGGATGGTAATCTGCCACATTGTTCCCTAAACAAATTCCGTTACTGTGCCCTAATCATGCTAACCAAACAATTGACATCCAAAACGCCTTAACGCAAATATCCAAACACCTTATTACACTATTGACCTTAACGAAATAGTTCCTATCTTATCTTAATTAAATTTTAACGATACGAACCAATACATAAAGAGCAAAACAGATATTCCGATATCTATCCTTGAATTGGAAATAATAAAATCCACCTGGATGCAACAACCATCCAAGACATTAGAAAATGTTAAAAAGCTCTATCAAGCAAACAACATAGAGGAACTATTCTACATCATTATTATAAATATAATTCTCATTATAATCCTTCCAATTTTAGTCATTTTGAAATTTCAGACATACTCAAAAACGCTTGAATTATTATTTAAGCAAAATGATAACTGTTTAAATAAGAACATATAACTAGAAACCGAGGAAATGGAAATTCTTAATGAAACGGAAAATTTATCGAAATTAACGAAATTATCTGAAGTAAATTGTAAAATTTTAAAAACGAATAATTTATAGTTATAGAATTGTTTTGCTCTCTTTTTTCTCTTTCTTCTCCATT
Organism: Andricus coriarius; assembly: GCA_932066315.1. Taxonomy (NCBI): domain Eukaryota; kingdom Metazoa; phylum Arthropoda; class Insecta; order Hymenoptera; family Cynipidae; genus Andricus; species Andricus coriarius. The sequence continues at coordinate 12,191 of CAKNWT010330940.1, read as the reverse complement.
ACAAATGATAAACTTAAAATACTTCTTTTATAAAAACCGTTATTTTCTCTTATCAAATGATACGACATTTTTATATAATCTTTTCGGGTTTCTAAATCAATTATTTTGACCAAACAAAACATTTAAGTGCAGCTAAAATTTCACGTGTATACTCAATTATCGATCAATTAAAGTTAAAATAAATTAACAAAACTATCATCTTTTCTGATAATATAAGCCCCAGAAGCATTTAAGAAGTGATTAATCGTAATTGTAAAAATGGAAAAAAGTAAAATAGTATATTGTGTATCGAGGGCGTAAAGAAGGCTATTTTGATGAGTGTGAAGTTAGCTGACCAAGCGAAGCGAGGGCAGATATCACACGAGCGAAATCGTTGCCTCGACCCGAGTATTTTGCCATGTTGAAAACTTTGTGTAAGTTGCGTCATATCGATCCCTTGATTTTTCGGAAATTAAATCATTTTCAGCGGTTTTGGCAATTTCCACGATTTCCGAAGGTAGACAGGGAAATATTTCGTCGTTTCCATCATTGCCGAAATCGATTGAATTTGCAATAAATTCCATTGTTCCGAAAATGAGATGACACAATGGATTTTGCACGTTCACGATCGAAGGTGGAGACTAAAGTTAGCTTTAAGATAAATCTCGAATCTCGAAGCTCGAAGCCCGCGCGTAGTAATACATGTTCCCTTCCCAACGGAGAAATGCCGCCATTGGTCAAAACTGAATCGAGCGCCAGTTTACAGCCAATGGCAAAATTTCTCCAGCGCCATTTGCATTTATCTGTCACTTTCTACCCTAGGATAGAAAAAACGACTTTCGACTCGCTCCACAGGCATCGAAAGTCGAATTTTCGATAGAGGTGTAATGAAAAATATCTTTACGCTCTTGCTAAACACCATACTTTTTGTCTCTCTCCTTAAAAACAAGCAAGTGAAGCAGATAGAGGATGTTTGGTGTACTTGACAATTTCAGATTATAGATGAAAGGAAGAAATAGCGTACTTTGCATGAGGGAGACTGTCGGGTCTCACTTGCGGGGTGCAGTGTATGTGTAGCAGGCGTAAAGTTTCATGTTGGCCCGGCGGCGGAGTGCGCATGTGCGAACGTCACTGATCTGGAAGCGGGGTCGGACAAAAAAATAGTTTTATTTAATGACTAAAAATATGTACCTCTACGGATGACAGTTAACAGTTTTTAAAAATTATTTTTCCCCCTTGTTAATAATTAAATTATAACCCTTATAAGTTTAATTAAATCCAAAAGAAATTATTATTTCAACCTTACTATAAATTTTATTTTTTTAAAGTCCCTATTTTGAAGTCCAATTTTTTTGTGTATATTGAAGTATGTAAGTATGTAAGTATGTAAGTATGTAAGTGTATATTGAAGTTTGGTGTATATTTGTGTACATGTTGAAGACCAATTTATAAAGAGGAAAGTCCAGTTAAAGAAAAATAAAGTAACATTGAACTCTTATCTGAAGCTCATTTTTGTTTGACATTCAAATTAGAAAAAAATATATGTACAATCTTTTTTCTTTCTTTTTTTTCCCGAATTTAAAGATATAAGAAACATATGGGTCAAAATATCTCAAATCGGCCACTTTTAAATTGATAGTTCTATTTTCAATCAATTTATACAGTTTTTGATTCTTTATTATATAAAAATAAATGCCCTAAAATATGTTCGCCAAAAATTTATTTTTTAAAAAGTTATTAACAATGAAAGTTCTTGATCATTTTTTTCCAAAATTCATTACTCCCGAACGGTTCATCGAAATTCAATAATTGAGCTTCGAAAATTTTTGTTACGAAGCATACTTTACGCTAAAAAATTGTTCAGTAGCAAAAAACATTTTTTATTGCTTAAATAATCGTTTGTTTTAAGCAATTGAAAATTAATTAAACTTCTCCGCCTGTGAAAGAATTCTTCTAGGTTGCAATAGATTCTACAATATCTTCCGAAAATTCTTGTAAACAAAAAATTTTGTATTTTGCAGTAGTTCAAAAGTTATTGATTTTTTTGGGACCGTGCTCCGACCCCCAGCGCTGGTCGATCACGTTCGGATGCGCACGCTTTGTCATTGTGCGACTGCAGTTTTATTGCTAATTATAAATATAGAATATATACTAGTTCGGGGAATCCTAAGACAAAAATAACTATAGCGAAACGTGGTTGTGCATGCATTTCCTCATATTTCTCTCCATTGGTTGGAAAATACATCTGCTCATCATGTGAATCAAGGATGTACAGTACGAGTGATCCAGTGCGCACAGAAGTTGAAAAAACAAGTCATTCCGAAACTGCACAAAAACTGAAGAACCCTACTGAAAATTTGCACGAGGATTTACACATGGATCTCTAGGTGTCAATTTTGGAAAATCCATGTGGATTTACAGGTATATTTCCACGTGCATTTTGAGGTACTGTTTTCAATTTCTCTCAAGTGCGATGTTTCACGCAAATTTTCATGTTCAATTCCACGTGTAAAATATATTTACCGAACTTATATCAAATGACACATCAAACGAAGGCTTACACGTGCTTTTCCAGATGAAAAATATATTGGTCAAATTTCAACCAAGTAACATGTCACACGTGCATTTCCACGAGAATAATAGATTAGCTAAATTGGCTTAGCGACATTTTAAACATGGACATGCACGTGTAAATCCACGGGAAACTACAGATGTAAAATGTCACTTGGCTGAAAGTCGGCCAATATATTGTGTACGTGGAAATGCGCTTGCAAATCCACGTTAAAAATGTCGCTCATAGCCAATTCAGCCAATCTCTTATTCTCGTGGAAATGAACGTGTGACATGTTACTTGGTTGCAATTTGGCCAATATATGTTTCACCTGGAAATGCACGAGTAAACCTTCGTGTAATGTGTCACTTGATATAAATTCGGCACATATATTTTAGACGTGGAATTGCACGTGTAAATTTGTGTGAAAAATCGCATTTGAGAGAAATTGGAAAAGTACCTCAAAGTGCACGTGGAAATATACCTGTAAATCCACGTGGATTTTCCAAAATTGACACCTAGAGGTGCACGTGTAAATCCACGTGCAAATCCATGTGCAAATTCACGTGCAAATTTTCAGTAGAGAAAATATGAGTACATGCATGCACAACCACGTGTCGCTGAAGTTATTTTTGTCTTAGGTTTCCCCGAACCAGTATATATTCTATATTTATAATTACCAATAAAACTGCAGTCGCACAATGACAAAGCGTGCGCGTCCGAACGTGCTCGACCAGCACTGGGGGTCGGAGCGCGGTCACAAAAAAATCAATAACTTTTGAACTACTGCAAAATACAATTTTTTTTTTCACCAAAATTTTCGGAAGAGATCGTAGAATCTATTGCAACGTGGAAGAATTCTTTCACAGGCGGAGAAGTTTAATTAATTTTAAATTGTTTAAAACAAACGAATATTTAAACAATAAAAAAATGTTTTTTGCTACTGAACAATTTTTTAGCGTAAAGTATGCTTCGTAAAAAAAATTTTAATAGCTCAATGATTGAATTTCGATGCACCGTTCGGGACTAATGAATTTTTGAAAAAAATAATCAAGAACTTTGATTGTTAATAACTTAAGAAAAAAAAAATGTTTGCAAAAATATTTTAGGGCATTTATTTTGATATGAAAAAGAATCGAAAACTGTATAAGTTGATTAAAAATAGAACTATCGATTTAAAAGTGGCTGATTTGAGATATTTTCACACATACATAAGTTTTCTCAAGATTAGCAAATACACTGTTCATAACAAAAATGATAGTATACCAGGTGTGTAAGCTTAAATCCGCTGTTTTTTAAGCAAAAGAAAGTCGTTTTTTTTGCAGAAAATAAAATAAACTTTATTCAAAGTATTTTCCCTCGCTTGCTATACATTTAGCCCATCTCTCGGGCAATTTGTGTATACCACGCCAAAAAAAGTCTTTATCTTTCGATGCAAACCACTCGTCAAGCCATTTTCCGAAGTCTTCGTACGAATCGAAGTGTTGTTCAGCGAGCGCGTGACCCATCGACGAAAACAGGTGGTAATCAGAAGGGGCCAGGTCTGGCGAATAAGCGGGATGAGGTAGCACCTCCCAGTTGAGTGTTTTCAAGTAGTTTTGGACCATTTTTGACGTGTGCGATGGGGCGTTGTCGTGAAGAAAAATCAGCTTCTCATGTCTTTCTTCATAATCCGGCCTTTTTTCACGCAAAGCACGGCGCAATTTGATTAGTTGTTGGTGGTAGCGGTGAGCATCGACAGTTTCACCAGGTTTTAATAGCTCATAGTAGACGACACCCTGCTGATCCCACCAAACGCACAGCATCGTCTTGCGTCCAAAGCGATTAGGTCTTGAGAAAGAAGTTGATGGTTGTCCGGGATCGACCCACGATTTTCTTCGTTTCAGATTCTCAAAATAAATCCACTTTTCGTCTCCAGTCACCACACGATGCAGAAACGACTTTCTTTTGTGTCTAGCAAGCAAGATTTCACATGTGTTTTGGCGTCGCTCCATCTGCCTATCGTTCAATTCATGGGGTACCCATTTTCCCATTTTTTGGATCTTTCCCATGGCATGTAAACGCATGGAAATGGCCGGTTGAGTAACACCTAACTGTTCGTCAAGCATTTTTTGTGTTTGTGTATCGTCCTCATCCAAAAGAACCTGTAATTCATGGTCCTCAACTTTTTTGGGTCGATTTTCACGCTTTTTGTCACTCGAGTCAAAATGACCGTCTTTGAACCGAGGAAACCAGTCTCTGCAAGTTGTTTCCGATAAAGCACTGTCACCATAGGCCTTCACAAGCATTCGATGTGATTCGGCAGCCGATTTCTTCAAATTAAAGCAAAAAAGTAGAGCTTCCCGCAAATGCTGCTTTTCTGGCACAAAACTAGACATGATTACTCAAAAGGATGACGTTTCTATTGTAGCTAAATATGTTCACTACCGCCATCTCTCAGCAACCAGCGGATTTAGGCGTATACACCTGGTATATGGGGCATTATTTCTCAAGTGTACCCACTCAAAAAGTCGAAGTTGTCCGATCTAAGTTAAACTCAGGCAAAATGTTGTGCTATTGGATAGTACTTTATGGGGGAAGAATTTTGTCATTCGGATAAGTATTGACCGAGGGGGAGGGGGTGAAGGTTTTGGGATTTTCGTGGATATCGTCTATTTCGGCGATTTTTAACTCTTCTAATTTCGATAAGAAAAATTTCGTCTACTACAGTTCCGATAGGGGTTTTCACGCTCTTTCGATTGGTCATACGCATTTTTTCAAAAAATAAAGATTTGACCTTCAAAAATGTAGGTTAAAAATAAATTTGACTTTTTTTCGAAGTGAGACAGGTTCTTTTTGTTTTTTTTGTCTTAAAAGAAAGCTTAGGTTTTTTCCTATAAGACTATGTAGATTAGAAAGTGGGATTGAAATATTTATTCTATGAAAACAAGCGTTGAGTAGTCCGGTACGTGCATGACGTTGGCGCTCGAGCCCGGCGGCGCACCGTGGTGCCTTCATGGTATTGTTTTTACGAAAAGTAATAATATATTATAGTATATTTAATCACTCTATGCATTTCAAAGGGCTGAGACTGCCATCATTTAAGTGCTTGCTTTACGTTCACTGATGAATTTTGAAAAAAAAAAATGTTGGAAAATCAAGTTATAGAATGAGAGGTCGGGTCGAAAAAGTTGTTTTATGGATTAAGTAAAATTAAAGCTCGGAGATTTTGTGATGCAGATGTCTGGACGGGTCCTAGTTGTCACAAAAAGTACTTACACCTCTCTAGCATTCATACCTTGGTTACAATCTTAAAAAAACATGGTTTCGCAAAATTTAAACAGCGCGCAGTTTCTTGAGTTTGCGAATTTGCTGTTAAAAAAATTTAGGCCTTCATCCCAGGCATTAGGACTACACAAATATCGATATCGCTTCCACTCTAGAATTGTGATACCAAAACACTCTTTTTCATACTTCACTGACTGGCCTACACTGAACATGGGAGACTTCAATTGAAGAATTTTTCCTCAGCTACGGATGCGACTAGGGGAAGTGTGTCCTCGTTGTCGCAAGTACTAGTTGTCACATCACGAATATCTCAGAAATTATTAATATTTTTTTAAAAGTACTTATACAGTTTTTGAACGTGTGCCTGTGCTGCCAACAGAAGAAAGTTTCATGGCGACCAGCTTCTCCCAATAAGTAAGTAAATTAAGTTGTTTTGCTATAATAAACCTTGTTTTTTGCATCAACAAATAATTGTTCTTGTCTTACAGATTAATTTATTTTCTTCACTCAGGTACTAGTTGTCACAGTTGCTTTGGGGCTTGTTATCACGGTGACAACTAGCCACGAAATAAATGCCCTACTAAAAATTATTTAGCTTTACTTGTAAGGAAAACTGGTAAGATCTTTTTGAATTCTTATGAGCATTTTTCGCTATCGTTTTTAAGAACTCGTGTACTTTATATCTGGTAATAATAGCCGAGACAAATATCCCCATCTACGGGGTAAGTTGTCACACTTTACTTTTTTTTAAGATTACCGCAAAATTAATTTGCTTCATGTGCAACAATTTAAAGTTAAAGGATAAAATATAAGATTATTCTTCAAAAGTACCAGATTTATTTAATTGATTAATGCTAGAGAGGCTTAAGTACTTTTTGTGACAACTAGGACCCGTCTCCCCTACTTCCCAAAATAAAAGAAAGTGAAAACAGCTGTCACTAAAAAAACGAAAGGCGAAAAGAAAGGCAGATAGAAGACCAGACATCTGCATTAAAAAATCTCAGAGCTTTAATTTAACTTAAACCATAAAACAACTTTTTCGACCCGACCTCTTATTCAATAACTTGATTTTCCAAAATTCAATTTTTTTTAAAATTCATCAGTGAACGTAATGCAAGCACTTAAATAATGGCACAAAACCATGAAGGCACCAAGGTGCGCCGCCGGGCTCGAGCGCCAGCGTCATGCACGTACCGGAGTACTCAACGCTTATTTTCATAGAATAAATGTTTCAATCCCACTTTCTAATTTACATATTCTTATAGGGAAAAACCTAAGCTTTCTTTTAAGCCCAAAAAAAAAAAAACAAAAAAAACCTGTCTCACTTCGAAAAAAAGTCAAATTTATTTTTTACCTTCATTTTTGAAGGTCATATATTTATTTTCTGAAAAAATGCGTATGACCAATCGAAAGAGCGTGAAAAACCCTATCGGAACTGTAGTAGACGAAATTTTTTTTATCGCAATTAGAAGAGTTAAAAATCGCCGAAATAGACGATCTCCACGAAAATCCCAAAACTTTCACCCCCTCCCCCTCGGTCAATACTTATCCGAATGACAAAAATTTTTCCCGATAAAGTACTATCCAATAGCACAACACTTTGCCTGAGTTTCACTTAGATCGGACAACTTCGACTTTTTGAGTGGGTACACTTGAGAAATAATACCCCATATATTTCTTTCAAATATACACAAATGTGTGCTTATACAAATACTCTTAATCTAGTTCTTACTCTAAATTTTACACTCATCAGCTGGAAGCTTGTGATATAGCTCTATGCAATTGCACTTTGCTAACCTTATCCTACAGACCCACCTCAATTTCACTATCTGATAAATCATTCACTGGCCGCACACTCTTTTTGACATTTGTCTCTAGTCAGTCTTGCAAATTCTCTCGCGTATCTGCACACCTCAGGGATCAGTTTTTCAGGTAATTTTTGACATAAGCGATCCGAGAAATCTGATGAATCCGATCCTCTACCCGTCACCATCCATTCGTCCACTGCTTGAACCGTCTCTCCTTAGATTATTTGCCTTGCTTTTTTTGCATTTCGAGACATGTTCAATGTCTTCTTTCTCCTCCCCGCATAGTCGACAGAGGCAATTGTCTTTGTATCCTTTCTATCTTTCCTTGTCCACATTTCCGCACCTTATCCTAGCCCATTTCTCCTTTTCTTTGCCCTTGATATTCCTCGCATCCCAGTATTCCTCTCTTGCGACTCCCTTTTTGATTTTACTGTAGTTTCGGCAGTAGCTGGATTTATTGATCTTCTGCCAATCCATCTGTCAGTCCTGCTCGCTCTTCTAAAGATTTCGATGATTCTCTTCCCCATGCTGAAGGATTACCATTGATCCAGCCCCTTATTTCCTCCCTTAGGCAGATTTTCGGTAACGTGTCCTCTGCCATCTCTAGTATCTCGTAGAGGTAGTTTTTCGCCCTGTTCCTGGCCTCAATTTTCGCGCTGCTTCTTCCCGATTCCATCTTCCAGATATAAGCTGGCATGTTCCTGTCCAACCCCATGATCATTTTGACGTACCGGCCCTGGATTCTTTCTATTTCCTCCCTCCTGACCCATCCCCAGATTTTCAGCCGATAGACTGGTCCAGCTTTTGCTAGAACATCTAGTAGATAGAGCCTTCTTTTCAGTGAGTTGACTCCTGATCTTCTCATCACTCCGCAAGCTGCGTTCATTGATTTTTGGACTTTCCCTGACAAGGCTGCTAGATATTTGTCAAAAGAACCTCCCGATGAGAACCAGAAACCCAGATATTTGAACCTGTCCACTATTTCCAGGTTCTCTCCTTTGAATTCGAATTTTTCTTCAAGTTTATTCATGCCCCCTTTTTTGAACACCATGACTTTTGTTTTTTTAACATTCACTTCCAGCTTGTTTCTATCCACATATTTTTTCAAGGATTTTAGAATTTCTCTCAGCCCATCGTAGAAGTCTGCTATGATCGCAAGGTCGTCAGCAAACTTTAAAGTGAACACCTTAGATTTCCCAATTACTGTTCCTCCCTCATTTTTACTTGTCCATTCACTGTCCATGTCGTCCAGTAAGATGTTGAAGAGAGTCGGGCTCATCGGGCACCCTTGTCTCACCCCTTTCTCCGTTTTAAAACCCACCGATATTCCCTGATAAGTTACTAATTAGTTCAACGTATTTTTGTAGATGTATTGAATCATCTGGAGCATCCTACCCCTGATACCTAGTTTTCGCAGTTTTTTGAAGAACATTTCCCTATCAACAGTATCGAAAGCCTTTCGAAAGTCTACGAATCCTACGTAAAGATTGCCCTTTTTCTTTTTCAGTTTGTTGTTGATCAGGGAGTTCAAAACGAAGATATGGTCCCTTGTACTTCTTTTCTTCCTGAAACCCGCTTAGCTTTCCTTGATCAACTTCTTTTTCTCGATCCATTCCCTCAGTCTCGAGTCCATCATGGCCACTAGTATTTTGTATCCGAGATCTAGAAGAGAGACCCCTCTGTAGTTTTCCGTGTCGTTCTCGTCACCACTTCTGTAGATTGGCACGATTCTAGCCGTTTAGCACACTTTAATCACCTCTCCTTTCATCCACAACTCATTTATAACTTCTTGCATTTCTCTTGCCCAAGCCTCTGGCATTCCGAGAATGGATTCAATTGACACCCCGTTGAGTGCCTCTTCGTCCTCATCTATCTGCACCTTCTCTTGTGACTCTCCCGCTCCCCTCTCTACTTCAATTACTGTTTGATTGGATCTGTGCGCCCCCCCCCCTGCTAGGATTATGATATGACTGCTGCATTCCCTCCTTGTCCTCTAGTAGTTTTTGAAAGTGTATCTTACACATCTCTGAATTAATGTCATCCCGTTTTGCCCTCCCCATACTCCGAGGCCTGGACTTTCTGATTGCCTTCCAAAAATCCCCAGAATTTCTGCTATTCTCTACTTCTTTCCAATTTTTTTTCTTTTCTCTGATATTTTTTGTCATTATATAGCTTGCTTAATTTAAGTTTTTGTAAAGTGAGATTATCTCTGTCACTTCTCTTCTTTGTACTCAAATAAACCTCCAGGGCCTCCCATACTTTCTTTCTCTGCTCTTTACAGTCTTCGTCAAACCATTCTGCACCTATATTTCCTGTCTTATGCCTGCACCCCTCCTTTCTAGTCATTCCGACTTCTCTGGCCGCCTTCTTAATATTTTCGATTAATGACTCCCATCTGTCATGGACAGTAAGTCCTTCTGCTTTCTCCTTCCTCTGGCTCTTCCTGACCCCCCCACCCCCCTCGTAGTACAACTTAAAGGTGACTGGCAGGTGATCAGACACTTTTCTCGTTTCGATTTTCATCTTTAGTATTGGGTTGACCCCTTCGTCTTCTTTCAGGATTACCAAATCTAATACCGAGCCCCCCGTGTCGCAAACATGTGTGAATTTGCCTTCTTCATCACCCTTTGTACATCCATTGAAAATTTTCAGCCCGTATTCCTCACAAATATTCAACAGTTTCTTACCCTCCGCGTTCAAAATCTCATCCTCCGATTCTCGCAACATTTCCAGATCTCTCTTATCCTGTACATCTCAACTCTCTTCCGTGACTCTCCCTGCCCTTGCGTAACAATCTCCTAACAAAATCAGACACTCGCTATCTCTATTCGCCTTTTTTATCACTTGACATAGATTACCCCGCACTTTAGAAATACCCTCATTGTTGTAGACAGAGACAAATTTTATTCTTTCCGATTCACATCTTCACTTATTATTAAAAAACACAACGCCGTAATCCAATTCGTCTGACTCCCATTTGCTTCCCACCTATCTCTTATTGATACCTATCAAGTGACCACCCTTGGCTCTCCCTTTATTATATACTTTTTTCGCCGACTTTGCTACCCAAATAAACTCTCTATCAAGATTTTTAAGAAATTGGTCTTCCCGATCTTTAACTAACCATGTCTCTTGTAACAATATTAAATCAAACTCTTTTAAAAAGTCGCATGCCAAGCACGCCGTCTCTGAAGGCACCAAAGCTGTAACTAAGTACACCAGCTCATAACAAAAATGATTTTTCTCTTAACTAACAAGTGTTTCAAAAAACGCATAATTAAAGAACTAAACTTTGCTCTCTCTCTCTCTCAAAATTTGCTTTTGTTTTAACAATTTTTTCATGAAACGTTCACAGATATAATTTATAATGACAAAAAGAAATTAATTAAAATTAATAAATAAATAAAACAAAAATGATTTTAAAAATAATAAAAATGAAAGAAAAACAGCTTTACGTCAATACCTTTAAATTAAAAATTATAAGTTTTATTAAAACTTATACATAGAGAATAATTCAAACTAAAAACCAATAAAAAATAATAGTGAACAAAATAATAATAAAGTCATTCGTTTTACTCACACGAACTACTTGATCCCCAGAAATGCGCAAATTGCGCCATATACGGTCCATTCTCTTGGAACTTCAAACCTCCAGTTCCTAAACTCCACAACTGGAAGCTCTTGAAGAGGACCGAACCACTTGTCGAATGGACCCACCTATAAAAAAATAATAATAACAAACAATGTCCATTAAAAAACAATAACAATATTGATCAAATATAAGCGAATGATTAAAAAATCACATAACTTACCAGATAAAGAACAGAATTGTCAAATTTATATACATATCCATCAACGATGGCAGTTTGGCTTTGTAGTCGTAAAATTTCAGCCAACTCTGCTTTGACTTTTTTTCAAATTCAGGATATACAGCGACAATCCCAACCATTCCTCAGGCCAGTAATACGTGCGCTCCCTATTACCAAGGTAGACTCAGACACGATCTGCCTCATGTTCCCTACTGTGGAAACAGAATTCTCAAATTCTCAAATAAATTAGGTCCTTGAAGTGTCAGGTTTAGACACAGATGCACTATCTGAAAAATTAATCAATGACGGTCCAAGCTTATTCTCAAAATCCGTAGAAAGCGATGACGGTCCAGCTACACTTTTCACATTCACAGAAAGCGATGATTGCCCAGGAATATTTTCCGATTCCTTAATAGACCAAGAGCCCATGACATAAATGATGTCATCATAGGAACATGGAAAATTGTGTACCTAACATGTTCGACTTACTCTGACAAACGTAAAAATGGGTGCTTGCCAGGTGTGAGTGGAAGAGGTGAGCGGTGGCGACCTGGCAAAGGTGCCAATTTTTACGGTTCATTGCCGTGATTCGAACAAGGTTGAAAATTGGTGTACATGTAGAAGATGACCTATAAATAGCACCAGCGAATTGGCATTCTCTTACCTAGAAGAGAAGGTGTTGGCGTGCACCTTCAAAGTTGCCGGAAATTCAGGTAAAATTTCTCAATATTGATTTTGCAGGAAAAAGTTTCAAACAAAAGTTGGTCTACTGCGAAA
>CAKNWT010330935.1:0-17828 GCA_932066315.1 Andricus coriarius | reverse complement strand
TAATCATGAACGAAATGATATTTCTAAAACGAGGAATGTCCTAAAAATATTTGAAATGTTTTAGAAAACATTGCATTTTTTTAAAAAAACATGAAATTTCAAAATAAGAATATCAATTTTCACCCAAATAGTTGAATTTTTAATTCAAAAAGATCAATTTACAACCAAAAATATAACAGATAATTTTTTAATCAAAAAAATTAATTTATAACAAAAAAAAACGAAAGTTCAAGCAAATAGTTAAATTTTCAATAAAAAAAAAATAATTTTTTAACAAAGGAGTTCAACTTTCAAGCAGTAAGATGAATTATCAGATAAGAAGATTAATTAATAATTATATTGATTGATTATAATTAATTAATTAATAATTAAAACTAAAAAGTTCAATTTTTAACCAGATATGGAATAACTAAATTTCCAGTTAAAAACAATTAATTTTCAATAAAAATCGTACTTTAAAAAATCAACTTATTTAAAAAAAAGATGTGTATTTTAATCCTAAAAGATGAATTTATTAACAAAAAATGTGATAGTTTATATTTTTATGAAACATATAGTTGAATTTTCAATTAAAAATGATAAATTTTCAACCAAAAATGGAATAGTTAAATTTTTAATTAAAAAATTAATTTCCCGTCAAAAGAAACGAATGTTCAACGAACAAGTGTAATTTACATTCAAGAAAGATTATTTAGTGAAAGAAAAAATGTCAAAAGGCTAATTTTGTACAAAAAAGTTGATTTTTCAACAAAATAGTTGAATTTTCTACCAAAATATTTAAAATTTAGCCCAAAAAACCAATTTTCATCAAAAAATAATAATTTTCTAAAAAAATGTTAAATGTACAACAAAACAATTCAATTTTCAACTAAATAAAATAATAATTAACTGAAAAAAATTAATTTTTAAACAAAAATTTGTAAGTACACTTTTCAAACAAAAGAAATTCACGATAGATAAAAAAATAGTTGGATATCTAACCAGAAAAGATGCATTTTTGACTAAGATGATTAATCTTAAGCCCAAATAGATAAATTTTTAGTAACAAAAAATTAATTTCCTATCAGAAAAGGGAATTTTCCAAAAAATAGTTAAGCTTTTACTTCAAGAAATAAATTTTCAACTAAACAGTTCAATTTTCAACCAAAGAGATCAATTTGTGACCAAGAAGAGTAATTTTCTATGAAAAAAGGTGAATTTTCAACAAAATACATACATTTCAACCAAATAGTTGAATTTTTAACTAAATACTGAAATTTTCAACAGAAAAATTAATGTTTGCAACAAAAAATGGAATATTTGAATTTTCAGTTTAAAAAAATCACTGTTAAAAAAATGAAGTTTTAACGAATTAGTTAGATTTTCAACCAAAGAGATGAATTTTTATCAGAGGAGGTGTAGTTTCAACCAAAAAAGATGAATTCTCAACGAAAAATGTTATAGTTGATTGTTGACCAAAAATATTTTTCTTTTGAGTCAAAAACGTACTTTCAACCAAATAGTTGAATTTTCGACTAAAAAAGATAAATTGTCAACCAATAATGGAATAGCTAAATTTTCAGTTAAAAAATTAATGTTTAAGCAAAGAATAAATAAATTTTTAACAAAATAGTTTAATCTTCAACTAAAGAGATGAATTTTTATCAAAGGAGTTTAACTTTCAACCAAGTAGTTGAAATTGCAACCTAAACAGATAAATTCGTAACAAAAAATGTAATAGTTGATTTTTGACCAGAAAATATTTTTATTTTTATTCAAAAAAATATTTCTAACTAAATAGTTTAAATTTTTTCATCAAAATACTTTAATTTTCAACTAAAGAGATGAATTTTTATCAAATTAGTTTAACTTTCAACCAAGTAGTTGAAGTTTCATAAAAAGAACATGAATTCTCAGCAAAAAATTTTATAGTTTGATTTTGACCAAAAAATATTTTTAACCAAATAGTTAAATTTTCATCTTAAAAAGATAAATTCTCAACCTATAATGGAATAGCTAAAGTTTCAGTTAAAAAGATTAATGTTTTACTTTAAAAAAAAAGTTCAACTTTTCTCGAACAAAATGGCAGGATTTTCAACCAAATAATACAAGTTTTAACCAAAAAATATGAATTCTCAATGAAAAATATAATATTAGAGTTTATAACCAAAAAGAATTCACTTTCATCCAAAAATAGACGAAGAAAAAAATTTTCCTCAGCCAGGATTAGAACCGGGAACGCCACTATACATGAGCCTTAATCAATTACGCCACCGAGACCTCAGCAGATCTGTTTTTGTTCTTCAAAGATACTTTTACAGTATTTCTCCATTGTGACAATCGTTTCCTTTTTTATCAACGTGAGTTTAATCTAAATAATTTTTGGACGATATAATGATAATAACAACTTTGGAAAACTATTTAGATTAAACTGACGTTGATTAGAAATGGTACGATTGTCACAGTGGAGAAATGCTTTTAGTATTCCCTTGTAAAAGTGGCGAAATTGGTTAATGCTCACTCATGTATAGTAACGTTCCTAGTTCAAATCTTGTCCGAGGCAGATTTTTTTTCTTGTTCTTCGAAAAATTATTTGACCAAATTATCTATTAAAAATCGTATTTTAATTGAATATCATAATTCCGTTTTTAAGGTAATTACTCTCCATAGACTGACTTACCTGCATCGAATAATAATGACTGCAGGTAATGTTGTTTCTCCATTTCCAATTCTTATCAGATTCTAGAGACTAGAGTTTAAAATTGGATTATCGTTGAGAAAAGTGATCGGAGTCAGTGTGTCGGATTGCAAAATGAATTTAACTTTGCCTCCCCGGAGTTGCACGAGGTAGTGCAATTATCGAACTGTCACTGTCATAGCAATCGTCGCGATAAGTTGTACAAGCGATATCCTTTTCTATCGCGTATATGTGCATGTGACGCGCGCAGACGATAACGCACTCGCGGAAAATGTCGGGATTTTGCAATTGCCGACTGCCATTCACGCGGAAAACATGTAAGTTGAATGGTCCGTGAGAAAGACACGCCTGTAGGTACTACATTGCTGCGGATAATGTAGACGTCAACCAATCGCTGTCATGACTTTTTTTATTTTTTCCTATTCTTAATTAGATATATGTTCCCATTCGATTGCTAGAGACAGAATCAGCACATCGTGAAGTCAAGGGTTATAGTAAGACGTTAATTTAGTCGTTCAAGTCTCCCCCTTCCATATTTTACCTCCCCTACCCCCTCTTTTCGCCAATTTTCCCTACCATCACTTCAACTTATCCCCCTCCCCACCCTCCTTTCTTTAATTCCCCTCCCACTGCGCCCCTAATTTCTTCATAACATCCCCACCCTTTACCTATTTGGCCTCTTCACACCCCCTACTTTCCCTTTACACACCCCCTACTTCCTCTCTCCGCACTTGAATCGCTTCCCTTCTCAACCCACCCTTCCCTACTTTCCCGCCCCTCACCTAGTTTGCCTGTCTACACCCCTCTCCTACTATTTCCCTTTACTTACCTCTTTGCTTCCTCACCCTTCGTTTACTTCACTTCTCTACAGCCCCTTCTTCACCTCCCCTAGCTTCAACTGCTTCCGCTCTCCAGCCTCCCATCCCTACTTCTTCGCACTTCAACTACTACGTCTTTCAACACCCCATACTTCCCAAACACTCACTTCTCCCACATCCATTCCACTCTCCCACTATCTTGACTTACTTTCTTCTTAAATTCCCCACCCTTTACTTACTTCGACTCTTCACATCCTATATTCTACACTAACTGCAACTGCTTCTTTCCCGACCCTCCCTTCTCTACATTCCCGCTTTAAACTTTCCTTTTTCTACTTTCCCTTCCCTACACACCCATACTTTACCTGCTAACCAACGCCTTAATTCCCCGCACTTTTCCTCCACCTCCTCCCTAAGTTTTCCTACTTCTTCTCCTGAGAAAAAAGTACGATGGATGGACGCACAGTGAGGGAAAAAAAATTCTGTGGATAAGATTGACATTTTTTTAAACTATTCAGAGCAAAAATTACTTTTCGGCATTGGTAATGTTCAGCTTATGCAAATTCAGACTTTGCCAAGGGTTATATTGATCTTTTGCACACAAAAAATCAGTCATGGTAGGCACCGTGCGCATAGAAAAAAGCGCTTGGAAGCCTATTAAAGCGTAAATTTAGCCGTTTAAATCTCCCCCTTCCATTCTTTTCCTTCCCTCCCCCTCCTTTCGCCTACTTCCCAACCCTCACTTCAACATCTCCACCTCTCCATCCTCGCTTTCCTATTTCCTCTCCCCTCACTTCCCATACATCCACTTCCCTCTCCCACTATCCGCTTATCGCCCTTTACTTTCTCGCCCTTTAACTACTTTGCTTTTTCGCACCTCCTACTTCATCTCCCCTTACTTCCAAAACTTCTCTTCTAGAGCCTCCCTTCCCAACTTCTTCGCCCTTCACTTGCATTCCCTCTCCACCGTTCTTTCCCCACTCCCCCACTTACCCGCCTTCAGTATATGTCGCCTCTCCACATCACCGACTGCCCCTCCTCTCACTTCAACTTCTTCGCTTCTCAAACCTTCTTTCCCTAATTTCCTGCCCGTCACCTACATCGCCTCTCCACATCGTCTACTTCTCCTCCACTCACTTCAATAGCTTCCTCTCTCTACTCTCCCTTCCCTTCTTTTCCTTCCCTCACTTCTCCTATATTCACACCCCTCATTCACTATCCCCCTTACATTCCCTATAACTTTCTCGCGCTTAATGTACTTCACCGCTCCACACCTCCTAATTTCTCTCATGTCACTTCAACTGCCACCCCTTCAACTCTTTCTTCTCTGCTTCACCACCCTTCACCTACTCCGCCTTTCCACACCCCCTTCTTTCCCCTCTCTTAAACCTCTTCACCTCTCCACCCTCCCTTTTCTACTTTCCCTCGCCTCACTTTCCCTACATCCACTTCCCTCTCCCATCAACCCCTAACTTTCTTCTTTACTTCCCCGTTCTTCCCTTTTTTGCCTCCCCACACGCCCAACTTCACCTCCCCTTAATTCAATAACTTCCCCTCTAATCTCTTATTTTCCTACTTCTCCGCACTTCACTTGCTTTGCCTCTCTACACCCCTCTTTTACTACCCCTCGTTTCTTCCTAGTTAAATTCCCCGCCCTTCATCTATTTATCTTCTCCACAGCTCCTACTTCCCCTCCCCTCAGTTTAACTGCTTTCTTGGTCCAGCCTCCCTTCCCCACTTTCAAGCCCCTAATCTATTTCACCTCTCCACACCTTCTACTTCTCCTCCCCTTACTTCAACCGCTACCTCCTTCAACCCTACCTTTCCTACGTCCCCACACTTTACATGCTCCGCCTCTCCACACCTCCTATTTTCCCACACCTCACTTCAACTGCTTTCCCTTCCTACCCTCCCTTCTCTACTTTCGAGCCCCTAAGTTTATTTCCCCTGCCGCCCCTTCCCTTTCTACCCCTTCCCTACCCACATACACTTTTCCTACTTCCCCTCTCGGGGAAAAAAAGGACGGACGCACAGTGAGAAAAAAAATGTATGAGGGCAAAATTGACATTTTTTTAACTTTTCAAAAGCACAATTTTTGTAATGTTTTCAGATACTTTTGTTTTTTATATAAATTGTTTAAATAATAAAAAATTATTGTCAGTTTCTAAAGCATCACAGCACAAATCATCGCAAAGACATTTTTAGTTCATTTCGTAAAAAATGGAACCTATTCATTTAAAAATAGCCAACCTTTGATTTTTTTTAAATTGTTTAAATTATCTTTTTTTATAATTTTCAAAAATAACAGCGAAGAGTCATCGGAAAGTCATTATTAGTTGCTTCCGTAAAAAATTAAGCCTATTCGTTGTAAAATACTCAAACTGAATTTGTTAATAAAAACTATTTAAACAATTTTCAAATAGCATCTATTTTTGATTAATCGTAATAAAACATTAATTTCTCTCACTTTTTATATCAATATAGCTTTAGCACAGATTTAAGAACTGTTTTAATCATTCTGAAAATCTTAAGCAAAATGGTACTTCTGAAAAATTAAAAAAGAAAGTCAATTTTGTTGTTCAATAAGAAATTAAGCAATTTTTTATCAAAAAACCAAACAATTTTGCTGCTTTTTATGTGATAAGAAATTGATATTAAATATATATATAAACATAAAAAAATGTTTACGTTCGACATAGACGTTATCTTATGAAATTTATTATTAACAATACTAATATTTATTTGTTAAAATAGAATATGACTTTAAAATCAATATTTGTTAGGCTTAGTGAAAAAATTAAAAAATCTAGTTGCAACGAAAATAACCAAATTGAATATTTACCTATAAAATTTGTGATAAAAACTATTATAATTGATGGTACTTTTCCATCACCGACTCGTTTCTATCATTTTTAGAAATTTCAGTTTAGAATAAATTTTTTTTTTACAGGAATAACGCCACAAATCAGTATTTGTTGTTACCACTCTTGTTTATGTCAATGAACTGAAATACTACTTAAATTATTAACAATCCTAAAGTATAGTTGCAATAATTAAGACAGATATGATGAGTTTTTTTATGAGCTGATGATGATGTTAAGAAGATTTATTTTTGAAGGTATTCCATACGGCTTTAAATTTTACACGGATTTACTACGTTTTCTAGAAATGGTATAATCCCATAAATCTTGCACATGCATAGTGTTCTTCTTGAACAAAAAAATTTCTCTATCTGATTTTCCTAACTTGTTGCCGATTCACTATTTTCATCGTATATTGCTACTTCATCCCTTAATAAAACGTCCTTAATACCACAAAAATTACAACTTCATCTTCTCCTTCCGCAACATGTAATTTTGATACAATATCTTGAAAGATCCAAGCAGGAAATAATTGGTATGCTGGAGTACACCTTCCTATACAGCTGTCTTTTGTCAATTACAATTCTCTATTCAAGAACCTATCCAACTGTCTTGACCTTTAATCTTCTACGAATTGCGAAAGGCCTCTCAAAATTCTGTCCAGTTAATATTGGGTCAACCCACATGCTTGCGTAAGTTGGCAGGTACTTATGAAACATCCATACCATCTATTCAATTGCCACTTGATTGACGAGTGGATGGTTGAATCTTGAATGACTGTTTCATTGATGAACCATATTATAATCGAGAGACCACTTTCCTGCCCATTCCAAAGTAGCATAACGTCGAACGATGATCCCTTACTCGACCACGTGTAAGTATTATACACTGTATCTCGTTCCATAGACATAAAGATTCAATATTGCAATTATACCATAAGACTTCATCATCTTCTAACTCTCGGATGTAGTAGATAATAATAGACGGAATTCGAAACGGGTGAAAAGTCCTGAAGTCTTTGCCTTTCTTGGCAGCTGTTTCAGGGGGACCCGACAGAAAGCTATTCGAATCTATACGGAGCATGTTATTATTTTTTATGGCTGCCATGAGAGAGAACCGCGTAATTTGACGTTTAGCGATTTAAACGTTTGTCTGTGATCGCCGCGACGCATCTATAATCTGTAGCCAATTCGGGCCACGAACATGCAACTCTAAAATGCAGCTGCCGCGCCAAGAACAGAATCTTCTAGGGGTCTTTTTTTCTTCTAGCGGTTCGACTACATCCTCGCACGTTTCTCTGGATCCTGTCGTTGACAGACGTTTGCAAAAGAGGGTAGACGATTAAAATGCATAGGTGCATCTAGGCCCAATGACTGATTGGACTTTTGCGAACAAGAAGATGAGATACGAGCTTGATGGACAAGGGGCGGTCTCGTGTCCGGGGGCGTTGTCCAATTTCTATATTATATTCTAATTTTCGGGTGTCTTGCCATAAATCCCTGGGAATCGGAACCACTTTTCACTGTTTAACATTCGCTATATTCCCCAAGAATCTGTCATGCATGCGTCAGTTCTGATCATCATATCAGAACATCTAGAATAGGGTGGTTCAAAAAGCTGTCGATTGTTGGTGAACGATCCCCCGCAATTGGATTGATTTTCAGAAAAAGATTTTTCTTATTTTTGTATCAAATCGGTCAGTATTGACCCGTACCACCGGGAATTTTAAATTAACATGGGGTTTTAAAGGGGGAAAAGATCAGGTTAAACAAAAATGGGAAAAACAAAGAATAATGTCCACCTGATAACTCCTAGCTCTTACAATATTTGTGCTAAAGGGATGAAATTTGGCATGGATGTTAACCAGTCGCTATGTCTTCAAATGACAATATTTACATCAGCTTGAAAATTATGGCTAATTGAATAAATTTGTCTTTTTAGATCCCTACACTGGAAGCTTTTCTTTGGTTCGATTTTCCTCCAGGACGACTTAAATGAAAGCCCTTAGCATGTATAATTCCAAAGAATAATTAAATTCGCTACGTTATATTCTTCTTTTTCTCATATCAGTGGTTAAAAAAAAGAACATTAGGGGAATTTTGTTATTCAACCCACTATGCTGGAAGCTTTTCTTTGGTTCAATTTTCCTCCAAGACGGCTCAAATTAAAGCTCCATGCACATAGAATTGCAAAAAAGAATAAAAGTTGCTATGTTATATTCTCCTTTTTTATATCAGTGGCTGATAATAAGAAAATTAGGAAATTTTTTTTTTTTTTATGTTCCGGAACGATTCTCGAATCTTGTGGCCTATGAAACCCATCCTAGAGGGCGCTTTCCAACCTTTGGCTTGATTTCTTCAAACTTTTTGTGGCAATAATTATTACTTGGCAAAACACAAATTAATAAGTATTTGTTAACTTATTTTTTATTATTCAAACAATTATTATTTGCTAAACAAATGGTGTTTTCTCTGCAAATCATGAATAGTTCGTATTTTCTGGAACTAATGACACGCTTAACAAATTATAGAAGTAATATTTTTCGTTTAAGACATTTCTCAATTGGTTAAACAATTTCCATTTGTTTAAATTTTACTCCTACAAAATTAGGAAAAATTAGTATTTTCTGGATTTCCTAATACTCGCAATAAGTATCAGGAGTAATATCTATTGTTTAGGACATTTTAAAATTGTTTATGTAAGTTCCATTTCTGTAAATTCGTTCTTTTTCCCCAGCATCAAGAATGGTTTGTATTTTCTGGAATTTATGACACATTTAATGCATTTTGAGAGTAATATTTTTGGTTTAAAACATATTTCAATACTTCAAACAATTTATAATTATTAACTTCAATACCCTCTTTCTTTACAAAAATCAATTGCATTATCGATCCCAAAAGAAAGAAGTAACTATTAATAAGTTACTGAAAAAATCATTGTTTACACAATTGAGGTTATAATTTCTGAAAGGAAATAATAATAATAAGCTACATACTGTAAGAGATTCGAAAAACCTAGGATTTTTTTCACCTTTCCTACGAAAAGCCAGAAGTGAATGATTATTACTAATTCTTCAATCTACTGAAAAATTTCTTATACAAAAAATATTACTCATAAAATGCATTAAGTGTGTTATTAATTCTTCAAAATACTAAGTTTTCATGATTTTAACAAATACTGATAGTTTAAACAATGAAAAATTTGATAAGAAATACTTGAAAAGTTGTGTTTTACCGAATGATAATGAAAAGCTTAAAAAGTGACTGAAACTCAATTTATAAAGAGTTGATTAAAACAAACCCGATCGAATGATTACCATTATTATTGCACCTATTATTGCTAGAAGAAAAAATATTTTTTAAATCTTTTATTTAAGATTTTGATGTCTATAGAAAATTGCATGTTATTGTCTTTTTATTAATAATTACAGATGATTCCAAAATGAAAATCTCTAACGATTAGCAAAAACACAGTAATGAGCAATTGCCCATAGTCATCAAGATGTTAAATAAAAATTTGATCTACTAAATAATAGTGCTAATAATATTTCATTCACGGATTAATACTACCCGATTTGACTCAAACTCAGAGGTAATTTTTTTCTTAAGAATCAGAAAGATAGAGTTGGATTTCTTCCTAAAAATCAAAAAAGACATTTCATCAGCTATCAATTTGTTCCACCCTATCTGGAACCATCTCAAAGGAAATAGAAAGAGAACTCGAAACGGGTATCTTGGTATGAAGAAGGGCAAGGTCGAGTATCCGGGTCGGCTGGAGGCTGAAGGAACCCAGGAACACCATGAGATTAGGTAGATGGAAAGAGAAGAAGAAAATGAAAAAGAACAAGGAAGAGGCTGATTGTGAGTCGCAGATCATAGTACCAAGTTTCGGTTTGCGGCACGCACGTGGTGCAGTGCACTGTCCTGGCTCAGAGAAGTACCCACAACACGCACAAGAGTAGAGGGAATCAGGGACTTCGGGAGCGGGAGCTTCATCCACAGATACACACACTTATATCAGAGTGTGGGAACAGTCGGGCATGGCGGGTAGCATTTAATCAGAGCCCAGGGAGTGAGCAGTGAGTACGGGTATAGAGGTATATGGTTCGGTTAGTTTTTGCTTGGGTGGTTGCCTGGAAATTGGCGCCAAATTAGTAAGGAGACGAGGCGAGGCTCACTCTGTGCCTTGGGCTGCGTGACGCGAGACATTAAAAGTAACCTCTGCTCTTGTGCACCCTCTACTCCCTGGTCCCTGGTCTCTGGCTCACCATCTCCTCCTCTCACTCCCTCTTTGACCTCCCTCTTCCTCCGCGACCTAGCCCTCCCGTTCCACGATCCACGTTTCACGCACCCTCCTTCCATCTTACTCTGATCCACAACTACCCTCCCCCTTCACCCACCATCTTACTTCTTACTACAACTCTCTAGTGTCGGATCGGATCCGGAGAACGGGCACCAAGTTAGAACTCTACAGCCTCCGCTCGTATAATCACGGTGCGCGCGAAAGGTAAGACCAAAAAGGATTGCCACTTACCCCCCTTACCCTCCTTTCCTCAACAACCATGCTGTGTAGGTAGTAGATACCGAGATTTGTTTGTAGGTGCCAGTCTTGGTCTACTGTGCTTGAGGAAGCATGAGTAACCCTGCCGGGAGCTTTGATTATGAGTACTGATCTAAAGAGATCTAGATGGATCTGATATTAATGGATCGAGGATGGATAATAGTTTTGCCAAGTTGGAGGAAAAGAATATGAAGAAGGATTTCTCGGTGATTGGATAAGAGGAAAATATCTTGCAGGTAGCTGCTGAACAAAAGGATAGAATAGGGTTGAAAGGTGAATTTCAATTAGGGACATCAATCCGCCAATTGACTTGATTCACAGTTCTTCTCTTAATCCTCTTTCTTCTAAAATTGTCTCTCCTTCAGGTCTTATATAACCATTTTCATGCTCTTTCTTAATCTTCGAATTTCCCATTTTTCTTCTTTTCTCCATTGTTCCCACTTTACCCTTTTTCTCATTAACCTCAACCTCTCCACCAATTATCATGCTAATGAGGTAATAGATACCATGATTAGAGGAAACATGGTTCAACCAGCGCAGATAGTTTTGGATGAGTACTGATATCAAGAGATCTGGCTCTATGCAGATGAATCAGATACTAAAAGATGATAACTTTTGTTGAGCTGGAGGAAGAGGATAAAATCATAATGATTTCTTGTCGATAGGATAAGGGCAGACTATCTTATAATTAACTATTGAGAAAGAAGAGAAAAGTATTTTATGCCAAGTCAAAATAATCCAATTCAATGATTGGTTTGATGTTTTCCCTTTCTTTCCTCTACCATCCCTCCACTGCACCTTTCAAAACTGTCCTTCTCACTTCATGCTTAAGGATGTACGCTATCAACTTCTCCCACATTTCCTTATTCTACTGTTCTCCTTCTTCTCCCTCGTACCATTTCTATTATCTCTTCTTTCTTAACCTCATCTATTTTAGATGTAGAAGTATATGAAGTGAGACAGGTGATAGTAGAGAAAATGAGGAGAAGCAGTGGAGCGACAAGCAGTAGGTGAGGATTAGACTATTGGAGGGTAACTAAGGAGACGGGAAGAGAGGCTGTGGTGGAGAAGTGAGGATGTAGTAGGGGAGCACTTAGATGAGATGTCAAAGTTCAGAGGAAAAAGCTGAGGGATCATAGGTCAATGGTAGAATGTGAAAAAGTTGAAAGTTGAAAGGTCAAATATTAAGAATGAGACGTCAGGCATCAAAGGTTGAATGTCATTGTTAGGGGAATAGTTCGGAGCTCAATGATCAGGTGTTAAACGTGCAAGGTCAAAGATGAGAGACCATAGGTCAGATCCCTTCCCCCCACCTCCTCTATGTTTCTCACTCTATCCTTTTCCCTACCCTAAGTGATGAGCTTAGGATTCGCAAATTCGTTAATCACATATTTTGGAAAACATAAAAATTCACAACAGCCGTAGATTCATAGAATCATCTGATAATAATAAGTTGAGAATTTACAAATCGGCCACGAAATCAGGAGAATCGCAGATCGTTCGACAGCGTCTCGACAATGCTGATGTGGTGATTATGCAAATAAGAATCGCAGCGGGCGCATCTTTAATGGCAAGTCTATCCATCTGGGACTGTTCTGGACCTTGGCAAAGCTCGAGGCACATTTGGCGTGAATACTGAATAGATAGGCTGAGAAGCATGCACGCAGTCAAATAGGTAAAGAGTCAGGCAGGCGCTAGGATAGGCAGACAACTAAGACCGGCTTTGCAAACAACTCTGAGCTGTATATCACGGAGCAAGGATAAGTTTTTGATCGGCCTTCGCTTGGATGACTCCCTGCTGCTTGACCTCATCACGCCACGCTATGGGGGTCTTTATAAACCACCTTCATGTCCAAGTATCCTAATCAGCTTTTGTCTCAGGTCTTCCAAACGCATCTACTCATCATCATTCCTGTGACTTCTGATAAGAATGACATGACAATTGGATTTTCCATTAGTAGGCAACAATATGATGACACTTTTCTGATAAAAAAAAAAGACAGAAAGATCTATCCTATGATGATCAAAATCAACATTTATGAACAACACAAGATTTGACTCGAAAAGTTTGACAAGTTTATTCTATAAAAATTGCATTCAATTTTGTCGTTCTAAAAATTATTTCTTTCGCTTTTTCCTTAAAATCACCCCGTAGACTGATAAGTATTGGTCCTCTGGAAGCTGAAAGGTTAAGCCCGCAGATAAGTTGATAGTGGTCTCAATAAACTGAAAATTTTTGTATTTCTAAAATGTTACTGAAAATTGAAACAAAAACTAAAATCAGATTTTAAAGGATTTTATAGGATTTCAAGAGATAACAATTTCCGCGAATCACAGAGGATTTAAAGATACTTCAAGATATTTTGAGAGATTTTAAGAGATTTCGAAATATTTAAGAAAAGTGACGGAATCTCAAGGAATTTCAAAGGATTTTAAGACATACCGGATGTCATGGGATTTGAATGATATTTCCAAGATTTGAAGGGATTTTAAGAGGTTTCAAATGGTTCCAAGGTATATCTACAAATTTTAGAGAATTTTGTAAGATTTTAAGAAACTGAAGGAAATTTCAAAGAGTTTCCGAATATTATAAAGGATTATAATAGAAAAGATTCCCACGGATTTGAAAGATTTCAAGAGATCTTATAATATTTTTAAATATTTCACAGAATTTCAAGGATTTTAACCGATTTTCAGGGATTTTACGGGATCTTAAAGGATTATAAGGAATTTATATAGGTTTTCAAATATTTCAAATGATTTCAAGAATTAAAAAAAAAATTACACCTAATGTCAAAGAATTTTAAGGAATTTCTAAAGATTATATACATTTTCTGAAGTCAAAAAGTAATTTTAATCAGATGTATTTCCCTTAAAATAATTAAATAATTGTTATACAATTTATATGATACAAAATTTATGAATGAAATATTTTTTATTCCAATTCTTAATTTTGTTTTGCGAAATTTTATTTGAAAACATAATTATCTTTTCATTTCAAAGATCTTTAAAATTTAAATTCGAAATATATTCGAAATTATGAAAGACGATTATCATTTGTTACTCCTGAAGAACTTCATTTCAATCCTTCACTAATTTTCTTAGGTTATCAAAGCAAAAGTAAATAAATTAAAAATGACCACACAAGGCATTTGGAAGCCAAACTGGGTTCGTGGTGGAAAAGTCACAGAAGTAGCCTGGATTGGAAATGACGTTATGGCATGGTGTTCAGGACTACACATCGTATTTTATAACGTTCAAAAAAATCAGGAATCTCTCCGCTGGTGTTCACAATCATCTACAGGCGAGGGTGCTTCCTGTATTTCCAGTTACCCAACCTTAAACCTCTTCGCCTATGCAGAAAAGGTCACCAAGCCTCGAATATTTGTATACTCTTATCCCTCCATGACAAAAATAACAGAATGTAGTCGAGGAAGTAGGGTTGGTTATTTATCAACAGCTTTTGCAGGCAGTGACTTTCTCATATCAGTAGGAACATTTCCCAGTTTTACACTCATTGTTTGGTCCTGGAGAACAGGCGAAAAACTGAAGTCAATCTCTACTTCGATACATGATGCAGAAGGTCAGACTCTTAGAGCTACTTTTAAAAAACCTATCCTAGTTGCCCAAATGGGCCCAAAATTAGGAAAATTGTCTATTTGGGAGGTCATTGTTGCTGGTAAGATTGTCACTCTCAGGGACCATGAAGTTATTCTTCCCAATAGGGCACTAGTTAGCGACATTAATTGGTGTCCTGTCAATGAAAAACCGCTTCTGGCAATTACAGACAAAGATGGACATATTTACTTGTCTAGTCGAACAGGTAGCAACATTGAACGGATTGTACTTTCTCAACGTTGTGGGGTTTGTTTGGACATAGAACCAGCATCTATCTGCTGGTTTTCTGGTGGAATTGTACTCAGAACCACCTTTTGTCAAATTCGGTTCTACAAAAAAGATAAGGATGATGTCTGGCGTAAACAGTGGTACATCAAAACCACCACAAACCCTTGTGTTCTTACTTCCCGTCCTTTCAAAAATGACAGTTTATTTATTCATACCCTCCAAGGTCACGTAATGCAGCTTGCTTTTGTTGAAGGTCAAAAAACGCCAGTGCTAGAGACAAGAGTTTTTTATGGAGGTGTTATAAAGCATGTTGAATTTGTATACCCTTGGGGACATCATCTTGTTGTCGTAGATAATTCGATAACACTTGGTGTTGTAGAATCTTATGGGGGAACTGAAATTGAAAGGTTTGATTTGGATATGCTGGGTGATATTGTATGTATAGCATCACATAGATATTTTCCGATGGTTGCTGTGACGTCAATTCAAGGTGAGGTGGTTCTGGTTAGTATGCTGGAACCAAAGAAGCCGAGGATTTTGGGAAGGTATCAATTGCAGAAGGAGAGGTTGGATCTGATAAGGTTTTCACAGTCAGGCAGGTAGTCGACTAAAAAAAATATATTGAATGTTATAAGTGGAGTATGGTATTGTTCTATCAAATTTTATTTTTCATTATTTAGGTTTTTGGTCGTGTGTGAAATGGCTTATGGTATTATCTACTGCATCAAGTTGTCATATAAGAAACCCTTTTCTGTGGTTGGTCAGATAAAAGTGGAGAGACAAGTTCTTGATTTAGTAGCTTTTGATACCAAAGATACTCTGAGAATTTTTGTTCTGCTTCGAACATCAAAGGAATTTCCTATGGGTCATGAACTTCTTATATACGAAATCTCTCGAGGAGAGAAGCAATTCAGCGGTATTATGGGTGTTATACAATTTTCTGACGGGTTTCAAAACTTCGAGTATGTTCCTGAAAACCCTATGCTGTTGATCGGTAAGGGTGAAATCTGTCAATCAGTTAATTATAAGATATAAACTCTGAAGAAGTATTTTAAATACAGAAATCAATCTTTTTAGGTGCTCCTTGTCTAACTAGACAACTACATGTTCTAAAACTTCAAGATTTGACAGAAATAAGT
The DNA here is from genome assembly GCA_932066315.1 of Andricus coriarius. NCBI lineage: Eukaryota > Metazoa > Arthropoda > Insecta > Hymenoptera > Cynipidae > Andricus > Andricus coriarius. The sequence goes on along the minus strand of CAKNWT010330935.1, from coordinate 1,927 downwards.
ATCATTGATGCCATGGTTTCTGGTCATCAGTTCAGACAAGCTTTCGTCCATGCAGATCATCACTGGATTACTACTAGTGGGATTGATGGGATCGTAATTGTCAGAGATAAGAGTGTAAAAAGCAGTAAAATTGTCTTAATGACCCATCATAGAAAGGATCTTGGTGTTTTGAAAGCAATAGTCAAAGCATCTGGTGATATAGTGGTTGCTCTAGGACATGATGGGTCGCTAGTTTCGATCAGGTACTACAAAACTGACACCTCAAGTACAGAAGAAACACAGACAGACAACCATGATATTCATCATAATGATTATTCAGGAAATCAAAAGCTGATTGAGAAAGATTATGCTTCCTTAGATCAGGTCATACTAGATATGTTATCTCGCCCACTTCAAGAATTTGCACCTGCAGAAGAAAGAAATGATATGACTTGGATAGAGTGGATGGCAAAACAGAAACTCCTTGAAGAGGAAAAGCTCTGTGCGGAAAAAAGAGCAGCAATCTTATCAAAATTCAATACATTGAAAGCCAAAATCAGCAAGCTACTAGACGAAAATGAAACTTGTCCTGAAATGGAAAAGTTGCCTATATCAGCTTTCGATTTGGATAAGGTTTCTCGTGAGCAGAAGATAAAGGCTGCAAAAGATGAAAGAGAGGATACACGTTTGGAGTTGGAACATGAATGCGCTTCGATGGATCGGTTGTCTGATTGGATCAAGACTACATTTTGGGACACTCAAGTTAATTTAGGCAAATCTATATTTTCCTTCTCTGGCTCTAGAGAAATACAGAATTATCACTGGGATAAGGTTAGAGATAACTATGAGGAACATCACAGGTGGGCTGTATTTGTATCAGATCTCAATAATGAACTGATGCAAGGAGATTATTTTCAACCTTGGCGTTTGTACACAACTCCGGAACTGGATATGGAATTACAGAAAGTAGGGAGAATACAAATGATTGATGAGAAAGAACGAATGGATGCACTCTTGGATAAGCAGGAAGAAGATACGCAAGGTGCTACTGATGATGAATTAGAAAACCAATTGGACAGTGAAGGTACCTGTTGATGATTAATAATTTGTAATCAATGTAACACTATGTTTTTTTATTTATTGTTTTTGATTAAAGATAGATGCTAACAATATTTGCTAATATAGATCCTATTCTATCTATCTTATTATGAATTGCATCTTAATCCCTTCTTTCAATCATTCTATTTTTCAGGAAGGACATCACACCGTTTTATCGATCACTGCAAGCAAATCTCCTCCCAATTCGCCTGCTACAGCTACTCTCAATTCCAACTCGACAATGTTTTTCAAGAAGAAGATGACAAAAAACTTCGCCAATTTTGGAATACAAAATTCGACGAGATGTATGAAATGAAAGAACGTGAGATGACCCTCATTAAAAAAAGAATTGAGAAAATAGAACACATTGATTCAGAGCTGAAACAGATGTTTGGTCAATCTGTACCAGAAATTCCAACCTATCCAGAATGGCATCTGAAGGAAATCCCCGAAAATATTCTTACAGTTTCTGACCATGAAGTAGAAGCCAAGCCCTATATTTCACCATCCGAACAGGATATCATCGACCAGAAAGCAGCTGAGGAAGAACGTATCAGACTGAATTTATTAGCTGATGATTTTCGTGAGAGAGCACTGGACTCAATGATGGATGGAGTTCTAGAAGTTCGCTGGGAAGACACTATCAAAAAAGATATACCGAAGCCTAAATGTATGATAAAACCTCCTGATCAGTATACACCAGAAGATGTTTTAGCCATCATGCAATATGAGAAAGATGTTGAAAATTTGACTCAAGAACGTGAAAGATACAGGAGAATACTGGAAGCGGATTATGTTAAAGTTAATGATGCCCTTAAAGAAGGAATGGAGAAGTTCGATTCACGTTTGG
>CAKNWT010330934.1:0-10256 GCA_932066315.1 Andricus coriarius | reverse complement strand
TTTTGAACCGGCCTGCATCTCATAACAATGAAAGGGTTGATTCGTTTCGGGTAATTCAATGTGCTCTGGACTCTCCACTCGCGCTCCGGGGAGTCTGGCACTAAAACTTGAAGAGGATGACCGGCCCGGTCTCGAAAATACACGCTCAGCTAGTACTGAGAGGCACTGAATTTTTTCCATTGTTCTTTTCTTTTTGTTTATAACGTAAAATATAAACATTTTTTCAAAAAAACGAATCTAGCCGGCAAAACAGACCAATATTTAGATGAGGTATGCAAAATATCAGACCGAAATATTCAACCGTACGGCTGGAAACTGACATCCCGTTTTATAATGCTGATAAGGCGCCTTAAAGTAACTTCTGACCTTAAACTGGAAATTGATAGAAGGGAAATAACTGTTGTTGTCCTTTTTGACTTTTCTAAGGCGTTTGATACAGTTAACCATAATTTACTATTGACTAGGCTTGAATCACTTCCTCTCTCTAATATGGCTGTTAAATGGTTTGAATCTTATCTCGGTAATCATTCTGAAAGAGTACAAATCAGCAATGGCGAGCGTTCTGATTGTGGGGAGGTCAAGAGTGGTGTCCCTTAGGGATACACGCTTGCGCTCACTTTATTTAATATTTATACCTCTGAACTTGGTAGTGAACTTCGTCATTGCAACTATCACAAATATGCTGACGACTTTAAGCTTTACCTTTCCGGGCCTATTGCCACTCTTAAGAGCTTACTTCAAAAGGTACAGGAGGATATTGATTTGGTGGTGCAGTGGGCCTTGACGAATGGCCTCACTCTTAACCCTGCTAAAACTAAGGCTATAATCATAGGACCTTCTTCCTCTCCTTCACTTGCAACAATTGCAGCCTTGCCTCCTCTGTTGATCGATGGGCGTCTTATCCCCTTTGTGGATTTTGTGAAAGACTTAGGCTATATCCTTATCGCTCTCTTACTTGGAATGACCAAGTTGCGGATATCTCGAGGAAAACCTTGAGAGTCCTCCAACAGCTTAACAGGAATAAAGAATCACTTCCTACTCTAACGTTCATTCTTAGTAAAAACCCATTTCTTCGTTTCCAAGAAACATACGGTAAAATTTAGGGTATGCTTCTTGGAAGAAAAAAATCACATCTTCCAATCGAGAAAAAGTTTTTCTTCGGCCAGTGGACGGTAATAATTTGTTTGAAGTAAATATTTTCTTGATTTAAAATCACATCAACTATCTAATTTTTAAACACAAATTTCTTATTTCTTGCAACCGATAACAACCTTTCTCCCCTACGTTAATATTTCACTGACTGATATAAATATTTATTTGCAATAATTATTTTATACATTTGGTTTAAATAAAACCTTTTCTTTAAATTAACCAAATATTCTATGGGATGTATTTAGTACGATAATTTTTTTGAATCATGTACATTTTTCTTGATACAAGTATAATTCAGAAAACTATATTTGGAAACTCAAATATTTTTTTTTTAAGAATCATTATGATAACAAATGAACGCATGCGAAGAATCTCGTATTTTTACCTTCGCGCAAATTTACATTCCACGGATAAACCTTTATTATGATTATTTAGCAATTCCATCATATTTATTCGTGTCCTTGGTTCAGATTGAAAGTGATATAATATGTTTTATTTGATAAATTAAACAAATTTTCAGGAACGATTTTCTTGATTTGGCTATAAGTCTGTCCTGATAGATTGTCTTTCAACACCAATTGTAATTGTTATGAATAATTCTTATAAACAAATGCACTTATTTCACATTATTTAACAACGACAATTTTTGTTTTCTATGGAATCATTTATTTTCATCTGAAGAATAATATCCAAGAACCTTCTCAATTAAAAAAGGTCAAACACAGCGATTCATTTTATGAAAATTAATCAATACAATAATGATTATTACTATATGTTGACAAATGACAATTTCGTCGGTAATGATATTATATATTATTATATTATACTCTTTAGAAAAAATACTACGTGTTCAAAAATGTGAATTTTTTATAATAGTTGTTGATAGCTATCACAAGTGTTGTTGAATGATAACTGCTTGCATATAGGTATTTGATTCTTGATAGGGAAAAAAATTATTCATAGAAAAAATGGTTTGTGGCTGAAACTGTTAAATAAGTACATTATTCTTGTAAAAAATTTTAATAACAATTTATATGACAATGAAAATGGTTGTCGTTTAGTTTCGGGTTGTAATTAATTGTCAATGATTCATTACCTAATCACAAAATCAGTACACGAATATTTAATAATTGCTTTTCACCCGAAGGAGATTATCGATTTTTTAAATTGTTTACAATTATTTTCTAGAGCCTTTTTAAGTTGACACTAAAACATAACAGTTTCGTTTTTTGTTATTTTCGTGAAAAAAGATTTGCAGCCTACAATTTTTATCTGATTTTTACTTTATTTCTTTACAAATAGAATGAATTTAAATTTTGAAAATCAGTCAGAAACGCGATTTTGGTATTTTCTTTTTTTACGTATTATATTTGTACTAATATTTTAATAATATATTTTATTTTTGACCAAATAATTTTTGGCATTTCAGGTACAACTTATCTAAGTACCTGTGTTATAAATATTCTTGAATCAATATATGGGGACTCACCGAACTCAAATAATTCGTTTACTGATTAATCAATTTGTTATAAACAAATGCAATAACTAAATGGGCAAATATCTTTATTTACTTTGAGACATTTTCTTGTTGCTAAAATTGCTTCAAGGTGTTGTAAAAGTAAATTTCACTTGCAAAACTTTCTCAAAAACTAACAACAATCATTGTTATAAATAATTTTTTTGGCATCATATTGAAATTTTAGGTTTATCAGATTGGAACTTTTCTTAACCACCAGAATTTCTACAGAAATTCCAAAAATAATATTTCTTAATTATACATGTTGAAATATCGCAATGATGATTTTTATTAGAAATTATAAGTAATTAATGTAAACTTTTTGTATTTTCGCACAAAAAAAATTTTTTAACACGAAAACTGCTTTAAATAATTATTAGTCACTCTGATAATTATCACAGTGACTTCTAGTGACAAAATCATATAAAAAGTTAACATTAATATTTTTGGTAAAAAAGTGTTGTGTCAAAATATGTAAATTAACAATCGGGGTGACTAAATAATTATTGCAAAGATTAAATGAAACTAGACATTAATAATTTGGGTTGAACTACTAATAAAAAAGTACATAAAAATTTATATATTCAAAGAAGCTTCGTTTTTCAATGTGGTTATAATAAAATTTAAAATCTATGAGTATATTAATATTTATTGCAGTAATTATTTTAATATTTTAATATTATTAATCTTTATACACATTTTCCTATATTTTTTCACAATTATTACTATGATTGTGAAAAAATTATATGAAATTCATTTATAGGATTATTTTATATATTATAGGATTTCTATAAGACTTAAAAAATGTTTTTTAAGAAAAAGGCCTAATAAAACTTATGAATTTATTTGTGTAAAATTCGTTTTCTTCGCTTGAAAATTCTTCTATTGTGGATAACGAGTCAATTATTTTGTTGAAAGCTCGTCTTTTTTGGTTGAAATATCAACTATTACAGTTTTCGTTAAGATTTCATATTTTTTGTTTAAAATACAATTGCTTTGTTAAACATTCTTCTTTGTTCAGCGGGAAATTCGTCCTCTTGGATTAAAATTCAATTATTTTTGTAGGAAATTCACTATTTGGCTAAAAATGAATTTTTTTGTTGAAAATTCATTTCTTTTGGGGCAAAATTAAACTGGTTGAAAATTCAATTATTTTGTATCAAATGCATGTATTCTGTTGAAATTCGTCTATTTTGTTGAAACTGCAATATGTTAAGATTATAACTTTCATTAGTCTAAAATTATTTATTGTAAAACATCTATAAAATTTTAAATGCTCATAACTTCGCGAACGTGATTTTCTTTCGAAAACGGGGTTTACATTTTTCGCTCAGTTTGTTAGTAGTTCTTTACGAAGTTTACAATGATCAAAAATGATTTACTTGACTAAATAATGGTTTTTAAGCAAATTACAAAAGCTTCAAATCCATAGGCATAGGAAGCTTCAGGGTCAAAAAAATTAACGTTGCAGTTTAAAGGAGTTTAATTAGCGTTTACTTTAAAAAAAATTAACTAAGTTTCTCAAGGTAAAATAATAACAAACGTGCGAGGAATTAGCCACCACTGCATCAAATAAATCAATTAATTCTGAAAGATAAGCGCTTTATGATCTATGCTCGGGAAGGTGAAATATATAACTATCTCAGAATTGTATGTATATACATGGAACATCGTAATAATAATTGGTTGCGCGGTTCTGAAAATTCTGCGTTATTCTTTTTTCCTGTACTTTGAAAAGATGAGGATCGTTCTTATTCTGATCTACACCATGGTGGTTATTCTGAATTCTGTTGGTAAGTGGAATTACGTAATATACTTTTTGCTACTTAACAGTCATCACAGAGTGTCACCTATTCATATTTTTTTTGGACCGGGAGGAAGCCGGAAAATGACAGTGAACTCAATTAATAAGGACATCAAGTAGAAAGTAGTAGAGGCTTAAAAGCTTCCCTTAATGTCCTTAAAGTCTTGCCTTACAATTTTGCCAGAATGGGCTTCATAATATACAAGCGTAGTTGAAAATAAATTGAATCCTATTTCTTCTTGCAGATTTAAGTTCACAGTTCGACTGCTTACCTAATGGCGACCCTATTCCATATGTTCCTCGTCGTGAACCATCTTCTTCTCCTGACAGACATTCTACAGAAAGAACTATTTCTCCTGCTGAGCCTTCTCTTCGTGTCAGGTCCAGGTCTCCTCCTGTCAGGCTTTATCCTCCATTCATATTAGGATATACATTTGAACAACTTAGATTCATTAGACTTATCCCCGACAAAAATCCGCTTCGGGTATTCGAAATTCGAAGATACACTTTTCCTGCAGGTAAACCACTTGAATTGAGAGTAGCACGTGGTGCATTAGTGCCCATGCCAACCGAAGAGCAAATAGTTTTAACAACATCCAGTGATGACGTCTTGGCTATATTAGACGGTAATAATACATTTCTTCGTGGTATATATACTCGTGTTGATGGCGTTGGAACAAGGTCGAAAATAAACATGAACAGCGGTGCGGTTGGCTTATTGAACCCAGCTGAATGCAACGAAACTCCCTTAGGCTACCATAATAAAATCTTTCAGAATTTTAGAATATTACATGTAAACGAAATGTAAAGCAATATCCTCCACACTGTAATTCAATTTATGAAAATGTAGAAGTAAAATACATTATTTTTTGTCATCCGATCATTATCATTTGCATCGATAAAGAAACATGTTCGTAATCGGATAAAGTATGTACATTCAGTTAGATACTGCCGCAGAAAAAAAAAATCACGCAATTAGTTAACTAGATCTATGAAACTATTCGTTTAATTTTAAGCTGCGTTCATTTTAATAAATTTAGTTGTTTTTGAAACAGCTCTGTCTTTTCTTCCCTAGTAAAAATGTGTATTACAAGTCAAATAGAAAACTAATTGGATGTGGTTTCTATCGGGTCCTATTACTTTCGAAAATGGGCTTTGTTCCTGGTTCTATGTGTTGTTCTATTAGGTGATTGTGAACTTTCTAATTGGATCTTATAAGCATCTGATCTATTTTGTATTCGGTACTAGTACTGCTCTGCTAATGGTTTCTAAGTGGAACCAAATCGGATTTGAATCCGCTTTCTGTGCGGTTTCGTATTTGGTAAATTTGAACTTTTTATTTGGATCTTATTAGGATCTGATGTGTTTTGTATTCGATACTCCCCTAGTAAAAACGCCTATTAATATTAAATGCTTGAAGAGTTTTTTGGAGGAGAACCGAGGAGCGAGGGGGAGAAGGTTTCGGGTGTTCCGTCGGCGGCGACGAACAACACGTCGTCGCCCGAACTCGGGTCGGCGACGGCGGCTGCTTGCTGAGGGGTCACAACGACCGGATCCTCGGGATTTCGTTGAGCTGAGGAAGCCTCAGGGAGATGCGGAGAAAGTGCCCGAGCTTCCAGGGCTATTGGCGGAGATCCCGAAGCTGGTGGGTCTCGTAAGACGAGGAGTGCTCCCGGTAAAGGAAGAGGTTCCTGCGGAGGGTGCTGCCAGGCCTACACGCTTGGGGCTGAATTAAAGCTATTCACCACGATAGGGGTGGTGGGTGCTCGAGTTAGATTTACCTGCGAAAAAACAGAACGCAGGTTCTGAGAGAATTCCGGTAAAGGTAAGGTGAGCGGTTCCCCCACGGCTAGTTGTGTACCGTCGGCGGCGTGAATCCCGGGTTCCCGGTCTACCCCTCCTGATGTCAAACAACCGCCACCATGGTTTCACCGGAAAGAGTGCGGGCACCTCCGGGTCGTATGGTGGTTCGTCGTCCTAGGCGACTATTTCGTTAGCGCGACGTTGGTTCTCCGTGACCTGAAGGGCCCGTTCTTCGTCGAATCACCGCGCCTCGGAGATTTGACGCACCCGTTCTGCCGGTCACTCGTTGGCCCGGCGGTTACGCGTGCGCTGGTTCGAACGCCTTTGTTTCGCACTCTCTGTCATGAAGAGCTTTTCTTGTACGTTATTGGGCGTTGAAATCCCGCTTCGCGAACCAATGAGAGAAAGAAAAGAATTGAATGTTACGGACACGCGATACGATAAACTCGGAACGTTCTATCTGTTTTTGCAATTTATACCCGGTTGATCCCTATTAACTCGAATCGGAAAGCTAGTACACGCGGGTGTCCAGAGGACCGGCACTAAAGGCCAATCTCGTAGGCACGTAAAATAAAATGTTGATGCCCGACACGTACGCGTTTTACTGCCCAGAGGACCGGCACTGAAGGCCAATCTCGCAGACAGTAATGAAGGCTCGAAATAAAACAAACACGAACGCGCTCACGTCACTAATCGCTGCGAAAAATAAAGAGAGAGAAATGGAAAACTAACGCGGACACGTACGCGAATCACGTAACGCGCTCACGTGACGAATCCCCACAAAAAAGCAGAGCCTATTAGAGCCGCTAATTATCCTAATACATCCTATCCAAGAAGCAAGATTGTACTTTGTAACATTTAGAGTAAATGAATACCTCATTGATTCCGATTAGAACCTATTGAAAAAATATAGGAAAAACAATATTTGTTTTTGAAAGCCTGATAGAACCACATACAAAGATTTTTTGCTTTCAATTTCCGTCCAAAGAGTAGATTAAGTAACGAAGACGACCGGTTAGGATCCAAATTGAAACAAAAAACTCTTAAGAACCATTTAGAACTATACCGAAATGCAAGTTGATCCAATGTTCTATCTAAACGGTTTCTATTAATTACTTAAGCGGCACTTTTAGTATGGTTGATTTCGAATGTCTACTCAAGTACCTAATAGAACCTGTTAGGGAAGCAATTTAGTACTTGTAGCACTTGGAATAAAGTAGATCCCAATAGATTCCTAATAGAGCTGCTTAAAATGTATCTGTTCGAATTTTAATTTTAATTATTCGATTCCAGCAGGCCATTTAAATCCTAGTAGAACCTGTTAGGGAAGCAATTTCATACTTTCAGCATTTTGAATAACGCAGGTCCCAATAGGTACCTAATAGTTCCGTATAAGACTCCATATGCATTCAATACGTTTTCTAAACGGTTTCTATTGATACCTAACTGTCATTGTTACAAGGGTTCAAATCAAAGACTTGGTTCTTTGAATCAATTGATATGTTTTTAACTTTATTACATACATATTCTGAACAATATATCTCATCTTAGGATCACAGAAATATTTACTCACCAAAAACCCACTTGTGACCGTCCTGGGATTTATATTTATCTATAAATAAATAAATTCTTCCTTAAACTTTTTCTTAATCTCACGTAAAAAAGTGTTGTTATGATATGTGTGGATAATCTCGCAATCATTGTTGTTCAAAAACTATACTGGCTTTTCAGTACTTAAAGTTGTTTTATATCTTGAATACAAATTTTCGAAAATTTAGTTTACAAAGTAATAACCCCTTTTAATAACGTAAATCATAAAAATCACTATGATTTATGTTCGTGCTTTTAGATGAAAATTATTATCTAAACAAATAATTTTAATATAAAATGAAAATTTTTTTATATATCATACAATTTTTTACGATTTAAGATAAACTATGCGTTTTCTCAAAAAATTATGGAAATACCGAATCATTTTAAAATCAGTCAGGGCGGGTACACTTCAAGTCGTAGAATCTCTTCGTGATACAGTTTTAAACACTTCCCCCAATGTCCTGAAAGTCTTGCCTTGCTTGCCACAAAGAGTTTATGATATACCAACGTAGGTGAAAATCTATTTAAACCTCTTTCTTCTTGCACAGTTAAGTTCACAGTTTGACTGTTTACCTAATAGCGACCCTATTCATATTAATAGCGTCTCGGTCTCCTCCTGTCAGATAATCTCTTTCCCTCGTACTTAGATATAAACTTGAAGACCAAAGTTTTATTCGGCTTATTCCCCACATGAATTCGCATAAGGTATTCAAAATTCGAAGATAAACTTTTTCTGAGAATAAACGTCTTGAATTTCGAGGAGCATATGATGAACGTCAGCCCATGCCAACCGAAGAGCGAATGGTTTTATCAACATCCACTGGTGATGTCTTGACAATATTAGAGCGTAATAATACAGTTCTTCATTGAATATATACTCGCATCGATAGCTCTGGAACAAGGTCGAAAATAAACATAAACAGCGGTGCGGTTGGCTCATTGGGCCAAGTTGAATGCAACGAAACTCCCTTAGGCAGCTATAATAAAATCTTTTAGCGTTTTAGAATATTACATGTAAACGAAATGTAAACCAATATCTTCTACACTATAATTCAATTCATGAAAATGTAAAACACATTATTGTTTGTCATCCGATGTTTGATCAAAACCCTAGAAATAACTGGTAATTACAATAAAAAGCAAATGTTTTATCATTCCTAAGGCCCTATTATTTATTCAGTTCCCCAAACTCCATTTTGTGAAAACAGATAAAAAAGTATTTTTTTTTTATTCTCGAACGAAAATATTTCAAGAGAAAAGTTAATATAGGCTTACGATGAACCTAGAATTACTGTTTTATGTAAGATCGTACTACAGTAGATACGCAAAAATGGATCAATGTCAAATGGTATCAGTTTGCAACGCCAAAGAAACATGTTCGTATTCAGATAAAGCACGTATATTCAGTTTAATTTGAAGCTGCGTTTATTTTGATAAATTAAGTCGTTTTCGAAACAAATCTGTCTTTTCTTCCCTGGTAAAAATTCCTATTAGAATCCAAATAGAAACATGATTGGATGTGGTTTCTATAAGGTCCTATTATTTTCGAAAGTGGGTTTTGTTCCTGGTTCTATGTGATTTTCTAATTGGTAATTGTGCACGCTTATACGCTTCGAAAAATCTAATTTCGCTGAGGATTCGAACCCTACTTAGACTACCTAAATTTTTGTATCTAACCGCGCGCTCTAGCTCATTTCGCTATCGATACACTTGGATCTTGGTTACAAAATCTCGGCTAAGTATTTTAAGTGAGAGTCGTACCAAGTCGTACGGTGATCTTTAACCATCTTCCAACTTAAAGTTGTTGAACTTAATGTTTCTTCGAAGAAAACGTATTTCTGATGAATAATGGGTAGTTGCAAGGCAAATTGAAAACTTTCGAGAGACTTTAAAAAGAAAAGTTCACTTAAAAAGAATTTAAAATTAAATTTTACTTACTTCAAATACGACTCGATATTCTTTTTTCTTTAATTATTTAAAAAGTTTATAAACTATCCAAGGGTAATGAGCAATAAAGATGACTTGAGGATCCGAGAGGAGAAATGGGAAAAGGAGGTGAAAGAGCTGAGGAATTAAGTAGAAGAATTAGGGAGGGAGGTGATGTCGGTAAAGAAGGAAAAATAAGTTAAAATGAAGCAGATGGAAGAGGAGATTTGTATGTGGAAGAAAAGGACGGAAAAACGACTTGAGAAGATGGAGGGCAGGTCGGAAATGGAAGTAGGTAACAGAAGGGAGGGCGAGAAGAAAAGTATTTGGGAGAGGGTAGAGAATATGATAGAAGAGAAAGTAGGAGAGCGTAGAAATAAAAAGGAGCAGAGGGCGGATAGGGAAAGGATAAGGGCAATGGAGTAGAGAATGAAGAGAAAAGAGAAGGCAGACAGGAGGAAT
>CAKNWT010330932.1:21174-45301 GCA_932066315.1 Andricus coriarius | reverse complement strand
TTAATTTACTGGTTTTCTGAGCAATCTCAACGTCCAAGGTACCTTTAAAAAGTACAAGATAAGTTGCACATTTTTCGACGACCTTGAAAAAATTAACCGTCAAGTGTATTTTCAAGGTTTATTAGGGTCTACGTAATTTTTTAAAATACAAAAGTCGCAAAAAATACAACCACCTTGACCTGACTTTTAGCGTTACCCGGAAACAACGACGTGGGCGTAGTAAGTTCTGTTACTTTTGAGTTGCTTGATTATCGTGAGTCCCCTTGCCTTTCACGTTTTGGTCTGCTTGTTTAGCGTGAGTCCCCTTGCCTCGCACTATTATTGTTGTTGTTTCAATTACCCACGGAGTAACTGTTTTAAATTGCCTCTGTTGGCTTGAAGACAAATGCAAATGTCTTTCAAAGTTGTCTACAGTTCGAAAGAAAGTTTTTCTAGGGATGGCCGCGCAAGCTCTTCGAATTCGATCCATCAGATCTTCTCTGGTCGTTGGCTGTTGAGCAAAAACTATATCTTTTACGTACCCTAACAAATGAAAATTCGTTGGTGTAAGATCTGGCGAGCAAGAGGGCCATTCAACTGGACCAGTTTTTCCGATCTAGCTGCCGTCAAAAAAAAAATTGATTTACTTTTAGCATTATCCGGGACCAACGACTTCAAGCAACCCATAGGAAACAGCATTTACTACCTCCACGTTATTGTTTCTGGGTAATGCTAAAAGTAAATCAAACTTTTGTAAAAAAAAATTTTAGCTTGATCAAATCCTGTAATGTAAATGTAAAAGTCTTTGTTCATGGCTGATTTTCGTCCTAATTAAATTGTTCATATGATATTAGTTTTAGGGGAATGTTATAACAATTACACCGCTGCATGAAGACTTTTTGCTGAACGGTTTCTAGTCAGAAGACATCCTACAAAATGTGACGATACGAAGTTTAATTGAAAGAGAACGCGCTGGATATCTTGTTCGCCAGCGCCGAAATCACGAACATAACGTTAATGGTGCGCGTGCTGTAATTATTCTAGCAATTCTTCATCTGGATCCACAAGCAAATACTTGAATAATTGAGAGGCAATATGGTATACCACAAAGTACAGTTTCGAGAATTTTAAGAGCTCTAAATTATCATGCTTATCACATCGTTTTAACACAAGCTTTAAGAGAACATCACATGTTGTAATGTACCAATTTTTGTCAGTGGGCTTTACAAATGATACTGAATAATCCTCATTTTTTTCAGGTATGTGCTTTTCTCTGATGAGGCAAAATTTTACAGCGATGGAGAGCTCGATAGACACAATTGTAATTATTGGTCAGTTGTAAATCCCCACTGGTACAGACCAGTCGATCATCAAAATCGATGGAGACTTACCGTATGGTGCGGAATTGTAAACGGTTACTTAATTGGACCCTACTTTTTTGACGAAAACGTTAATGGACACACGTATTTAGAATTACTAAGAGCTCACTTAACAGGGCTGTTATTGAATGTTGACTTAGCAACAAGACTACGAATGTGGCTTCAACAAGACGGCGCAGCGCCACATTTTGCAATTATTGTGCTTTTTTTTTGAATGAGCACTATAAGGGTAGGTGGATCGGACGAAGAGGTCCAGTTGAATGGCCACCTTGCTTATCAGATCTTACATCACTGGATTTTTATTTGTGGGGGTACGTAAAAAATGTGGTTTTTGCTCAACGGCCTACGAACAGACAAGATCTGATGGATCGCATTCGAAGAGCTTGCGCGTCCATCCTTAGACAAACTTTGCTTCGAACTGTAAACAACTTTGAAAGACGTTTGAATTTGTGTCTTGAAGCCAACGGAGGCAACTTTGAACAGTTACTCCGTAGGTGATTGAGACAACAACAATAATAGTGAGAGGACTCACGATAATCAAGCACCCCAAAGGAAGCAGAACTTATAAGTCCACGTCGTTGCTTCCGGGTAACGCTAAAAGTAAGGTCAAGGTGCTTGTATTTTTTGCGACTTTTTTATTTAGATAAATTACGTATACCTTCATAAACCTTGAAAATATACTTGAAGGTTAATTTTGTCAAGGTCGTCGAAATTTCTGCAACTTATCTTGTACTTGTTAAAGACACCTTGAATGTTGAGATTGCTCAGAAAACTAGTAAATTAAAAAAAGCTTCTAAGAGCTTTTTAACTAATTGACCTTGATATGACCTTCTACAGGTCAAAATGAAAGATTTTTAAAGACCAATTTCCACGTACAATTTCCCGTCCTTTACGAGTCCGCAGTCTAAAATAGGGATTTCTTTAAATCGTCTTGACCTTTAAATGACCTTGTAATTTGGCCTGAAGATCAAGGCTGACAAGGTGGTTCACACTTTTACATTTTATCGACTTTCTTAAAGCTTCTTAAACGTTTCCTTTACGCAGAAAACCCGGCTCAGGTGTTCAAACGCCCCAGGCAGGGCGTCTGGCATTGATGGGTTTCGAAAGAAGGGTCATTTCCCAGATATATCCGCCACAAACTAGGACTTATACTCCCACTTCACAAAAAACTTCACCAGCTCTGGGACTATAATCTAAATTCATCGTTCACAAATACTCAGTTTAAACGAACTTTGAAATCGTTCAAGTTCCAATGATTCATTGTTGAAATGCTCAGATTGTGAAGTTTTCCAATAAGAAATTATTACTTTTGCGTAGTTTGCAGTATATTCAATTTTCTTTGTTTACCACGAATTCATTTTTCTTCCAGATGTGTGATAAATTCTTTGCGGCAAGTAAAACTATATCCTCGGGTTTTTATGTGAAATATCATGATCTATAATTTGTTCAATTTGAGTGATCTGAAACAATATTTGTCTGAAATACAGGTTGGTTTTTAGAACTTGAAATTACTTGTAAAATGGTTCAATTCTTTATTTGAACACATTTAATATTCTGTTAAAGGAAAAAAAGTTCCACAGAATATTATATGAGCTTTATATATTATTCTGTAAATTTACACATTATATGTCAATTCAGAATTCTCGCAACTTGTTTGAAATTCTGAAAAATATATTTATGTGTGGCAATTTCAAATTTGGCTTAGTATATTACATTTTTCAAACTTGTAAGCTTTTTCAAAGAAGTTTCCGCTGTTAAATCCCTATGAAAATCATTATTATAGGTGAAAACTCTCACAAAGCTGCCAAAAATCCAATTTGTAATAATGTATGCCCTTGCATGCGTGTCTGTTGCTGTTACCGACGGAGTAATTGGTTAAACTTTCGACCAAGATGGCGCTGTCGGCTTTTTTCAACTTCGCTCCGTCTGTCGTCTGCCCCGATATTGCTTTGTAATTATTTACAATGGCTATAATATTTCACAACATATTTTTTACATATCTATGTTCCCCCACAAGCCTCAATTTTGAAGTTGTTCGCGATAGCCTTTTTTTATAATGTTACTTTTACCATAAACAGTATAATTATCTTAGTTAGCACCATTGTTTGATTACAGATGTTTTTGTTAATAACAGTTTATATAAACAATAAAAAGCGTTTGTTGATAACGCTACACAAGATAATTATAATCTACACGGTAAAAGGAATGTTATAAAAAAAGTGTACCGCTGATAACTTCAAAACGGTGTCTTATAGTGGTGCATAAATATCTAAAAAATGTATTATTTATAAGGATATAAATAAACAATGGCTGATCGTATGATAAAATATCCAGCGTGACAATTTTTATTTTGCGCCAAGCATTAATCTTTTGTTGGATAATAAAATCAGTTGGATAAAGTTTCGAAGCGTCAGACTTGCGATTGTTTTTAAACTTCGTAAACTTATGTATTTTTACGAGCTGATTACGAATGCGATAGTGAGAATTGGCGCAAATTTGATTTTTATGGGATAACCAATTAAACACTTATAAAATCATGGTTTCTTCCATTCATTTCCATAAATAATGACAATTTTGAAAAATATTTTAAAAGTTGTAGATCTCATCAAAATGCACATCAGAGTATAATTTTTCGGGTTATTCGAAGTTGAAGATAGAAAATCGCAAACATTTCATATTTGTTAAAGTATTACTGTTACCCATCACAGAGATACCTTAGCGCCCCCATTAAACGTTGGAAAGAGGAAGCTACGTGACCTACATTCTTGCTATGATGAGTCACAAGGGTGCCCTTCGGCCCTTGATAAGAAGTTGGAAAGGGGAATCTATTCGAACTACATCATTTCTGTGACCAGTAATAGGGGTGCCTCACCGCCCCCATGAAACGTTGAAAAGGGGATACTCCGTGACCTACATTATTTCTGTGAACAGTCACACGGATGGATTACCGTCCCCGATGTGACTTTGTAAAGGGGAACCTGCGTCTCCTACATTATTCCTATGATCTGTCACAGAGGTGCCTTTCCACCGCCGATAAGAAGTTGGAACGGGCAATCTATGCGATCTATTTATTTCTGTGACCAGTTAACGGAGTGCCTTTCTGCGCCCACGAGACGTTAGAAAGGGGAACCTGCGTGATCTACATTATTTCTATGATCAGTCGCAAGGGTGCCTATACACCCCCGATAAGAAGTTGGAAAGGGGAATCGCTGTGACCTACATTATTTCTGTGATCAGTCAAAGGGTTGCCTTTCCATCCCCATGAGGCGCTGGAAGGGGGATGATTGTAACGTACTTTATTTCTGTGATCAGTCACATGGATGCCTTCCTGCCCCCCATGAGATGGTGAGAATAAAAAGCAAGAAAAATAAGAAAAATCTTAAATGTTGAGAAAACGAAAATGCTCAAGGATAATGAAGACCCATCTAGAATCGCGTATGGTGTGGAAAGATCCGACCCCTATCGCACCCCACCTTGTTATAACTCTTAAACTTTGCCTACGTTTTTCTCGAAAACCATCACTCGTAGACTAAAAATTAATCAAACCTAAAATGTACATTTCGATGAGATCAAGAACTTTTGTCGGAAATATTTTTTGAAATTCCCATCATTTATGGAAATAAATGGAAAAAATCATGATTTTATACATTTTTTAATAGTTTTTGTCACCGAAATAGGATAGGTCGAATATGTTCCCCTTTCCAATGTCTCAGGGAGGGTGGGGGCGTGGAGACACTCCTGTGAATAATCGCAGAAGTAGTGTGGATCACATAAGTTCCCCTTTCCAAAGTCGAATGGGGTGCAGGTAAGAGTAATACTTTGAGAAATATTCAATGTTTGTGATTTCCATCTTCAACTTCGAATATCCCCAAAAACTGGTAATCATAGGTTAAAAATTAATTTAACATAAAATGTGTTTTTTTATGAGATCTACACTTTTTGTTTGAAATATTTGTGGAAATTTCCATTGCCAACAAAAATAAATGGAAAAACCATAATTTTATATGTCTTTTATGGCTTTTCCCGTGAAAATCAAATTTGGGCCAATTTTCATTATCATACTCTTAATCAGCGCGTTCCAATGCATAAGTATACGTAGTTTTGAAAAAATCGGGGGTCAGACGCTTTCGGAACTACACCAAAATAATTACACTCATTATATGTACGCTTCTACTAACAAAACATGCTGACAAGCACCTTCGTGGTGAATTCTATGGCATCATAGGTAGAGAAGAGCTCTCGATGGGTCTGTCCAACATGTTTCTCAAGTCTGCTGGATTGAGATCGGAGACTGAGGGATTTCTTTTTACCTGTCATGACGGCGTTATATACACCTTAATTTACTATGAGCGCATAAAGAATGTACCTGTAGGCGATACCAACCGTCGACCGTGAAAGCAAGTGCTAGAAACACTTAGAAATGTTGTCAGTGGATGCTCAAAGTATGCATGGTACGAGTACATAGAGAGACACAATGCGGCTCTAAAAGTGTCATATTAACATCTTAGGCACTTCTATGGTGTTGATCTATTGCCCGTCTCGCTATACGCCCTGGGAGAACTCGAGTCCGTTGTGGAGAATGATCAGTGTAAGATCTACTGGAATTTCTCATTCTCAACCACTCAACGTATCAGTGCTACGAAGCCTGATATTGTCGTGATTGAATTCTCGGCACCAGCCGATGGTAATATCATGGCAAAGAAGGAAGGAAAACGGGCGAAATATCAAGTACTTCTTTTTGAGCTGAGCAGGCTGTACCAAGACTACAAAGTAGTAGCTTGCCAGCGTCAGGCTCAGTTCATCGCGAACCGGATGCAAAAGGCTGTTCTTCTGGGATCACTTCATCTGATCCGTCAACACTGTTCCTCATAACATTCAACAAAGATTAGTAGCTCTAAAAAATTATTCAGAGTTGAAACCTTCGTCTCCAACTGCTCCATCTTCCGCGTACGGTGATCCGCGGCTAGATGCCTGACTCCAAGGAACAGAGTTGCACGATTTTGTCTCGTGAAAATTTCCCACTCATGCTTCCCAGCTAGGGCAGAAGGAGCAGAAGTAGATGACTACACGTTCCAGTTGCATCGGGATTGGCTGCTTTAAGGAACCATGATCGTAGCTTCTAGAGCCTATAAATTCTCGCACATATAATAATAATAATATAATATTGTTAATAATACGGCTCATATATAATATGGTTACAATTATTGATAAGCAGTCGCGGACAATTATCCAGATATGGTCCCGAAGGAATAACCCTTAAGCGGAGGCGTAACAACCGTGCCGAAAGCTAAATGTAACCTGGGTGAGGTGCTTAAACGGTGACTCTGGGATACCGGACGACCTCACAGAGTATGCAGCCTTATCCTTGCACGCGGGGCTCTACAAGGATGGAAAAACCCTTTCCCTAGCTGCTCATAGGAACAACAATGACACCACCAAAACACCAAAAAGATATAGATGCGGTTCAAACCGATCAAACGCGCAGACCACCCGCCAATGGGTCGGCAAACAGTGCCGATCACCGTAGAGTTCGGGGTGCTGCAAATAATAATTTAAATGGAAATACGACGACGAACCGGCGAAACGTGCACATTGAGTGGATGAATTAACTTAAGGATGACGTGCTAGACAGCTACGATGCCAGAATTATCCCTGTTCGCGGAGGCTTCATGGCGTGTATGCACACTCTTTCTGAGCAGACACTTTCTGAGAGATGATAGCGATTTCAGGACACGGAGGAACATTGGCATACAGGTTCCTCCTAAGCATCAAGATCTGGCTGAAATGGATGCCTCCCTTCGTGAGGATATCTCGGATGAGTCCGAACGCTGGACCATCACTTGTTCAATTTATGGTGCCGCGAGGCACCATAAATTGAACAAGTGATGGTTCACGGAAAGGGTTCGAAATTTTGCTTAAGAACTAAGGATCGTCAATCATACACTAATCAGGGAGAGTCAACAGTTTATCGCTAACCCATCTCGCCCCTTCAGTGATCACCCTATTTCTGTCAAAAATCCACCCAAGCCCAACGAGGTAGATACTTTTTGGAGAGAGGTATACATGATCCCAAAAACAATGGAGTTTAAAGAGAGAATATCATCCGCTTCAACCAGTTTTGCGACAACCTCATAATATCTGAGGAGAAATGTCCATCAATCACTGCCGAAGAGGTGAAAAAAGCACTTAGAGCAACGAGGAACTTTTCAGCTGAAGGACTGGATGGTATCAAGAACTTCTGGTGGAAGAAGTTTACTTCTACACACCAACATTTGGCCCGCATATTCACGTCATATTTTAAGTCAGAGACGCCCATTCCGCAGTAACTGGTGTTAGAACGCACTATACTCCTACCGAAAAAAGGCAACTTGTCCAACCCAGAGAATTACAGGCCAATAACTTGTTTAAACACACTGTATAAGATCTTTAAAGCTGTCCCAAACAACAGGATTGTACGGCGAATTGAGCCTGTGTGTCGTAAGATGTACGAACAACGTCGCTCAAGAAAAGGTGTAGCAGGCTCTCGAGAGAACCTGCTAATTGACAGATGTGTCTGTAAAGACGCTGCAGCCCATCAACGCGTCCTGTCAATGGCCTGGATTGACTACCGGAAAGCTTTCGATTCAACCTCTCATAGACTTATCATCTGTCTGAGTCTGAGTGTTCTGAGTCTTGGATGCCAATATCATATTCCCATGTATTTTTTCCCGCTGAAACGGAATCCACAACCCGTTTTACCTCTACACGTCAGGATATTGACATAACCTCAAAAAACACTTGAAAAATCTCTTAAACCGGTCAAATCATTTACTCCATACCACTTTTACCCCCTCCGCCCCCCCCCCAAATTGGTAACCCTATAACACCATAATATCATAATCCCCTAACCTCGTGATACAATAACTCCATAACCTCAAAAGCCCATAACCTCATTTAGTATAAAAATCTGTTTCGGGTAAACAGAACAATTTCGTGAGTTTTTCTTGTCGCACATAGGCATGGGTATGTAACTTTATAACCCCAAAATCCCACAACACCATAACCTCAAAACCCCTGCACTACATTACCCCATATACCATAACCCTTTAGCCCCCTCATTCTATTCTGTGGAGAAGTCCGGATCCTGAAGTCACAACAGTTTCGTGAGTGTTTCTTGTGGAACACAGTCAGGGTGAATATAACCTGAAACCCTTCAAAACCTCATAACACTTACATTGCATTTACTTAGTTTTTTCTTCAATCAGTAGAGTTTTATGTGACTAGATTAAATAGTTACATTTCTTTGATGCTATGGGATGGCGGTCGTGGTTGTAACGGAATGAAGGTGTTTTGAGGTTATGGTGTTGTGGGATGTGGGGCCTTCAGGAGTGAGTACTTCAGATGGATAAGATTTGATGCATTTTGCTCATCCCTGATATTGAAGTCAAGGACGAGTGTTTCAGGAGCCTCCTCCGCTGCTTTGTACAGAAACGCGCCTTTGTCCACTTCTTCGTGTTTCCTGACATTTTAAGAAGACTCTCTTGTCCATTTGCGACTATATGTGCAGTATGACAGAAGCTGTAGAGTCTTGGAAGAGTCGAGATGGGTAAGACAAAAACTGTTGATTTTCTCTGATCCACCCCTCTCTCCGCTCTAAGCTTCTCCTAGCGTTAGGTAGTACTCGTATTCTGTCAACAATATGATGCCTGATGGTCAGTAGCTTTGACTTGTTGAGTGTCTGATGACAGCTCCGCCATTCACGCGCGAACTGTCGAACCTTAGCAGTGAAGGTCCTGCCAGATGTAATGTGGTCAATCACACACTGAATGCGGGACGCGTACTGCCTTGCCCAGCCTATCTTTGCGCTGAATTGATGCATTCGTCTTTTGGTCTTATGATCAACCGTTGGTTTTGTTTTACAGTTTACATCTGTCAAAGCTCTCACTGCATTATACACACTACAATTCATAGTCCAGAGGTCGGGTTCTTCGGAAAAATCTCCACGAAGCTCGTCATCCAGTTCAACCAGATCTTTGGGCTTAAGAGTAACCTGAATGTTGATGTTTCTCCGGGTCCTGAAGTGTCGCTCTTCCTCTATTGGATGACGGCATTATTGTCCGACCCATTGTCGGGAGCCCTGCGCGTTCTATTGTTTGAACCGCACTTACTACAGCTATGTTTGGTGTTATCATTGTTGTTCCCATGCGTAGGTAGGAAAAAGGGTTCGTCCATCCTTATAGAGCCCCGCATGCAACGGTACGGCTGTATACACTGAGAGGTCGCCCGGTATCCCAGAGTCACCGTTTGAGACACCTCACCCAGGTGCCATTCAGCTTTCGGCACGGTTGTCACGCCTCCACTCAGGGGTTATTCCTCCGGGACCATCCCTGGACAATTTTCTGCAACTGCTTATTAATTATTGTAGCCATATTCAGCAGAAACCCTTGTCGCAGGAACCCTCTATCCGCACCCGAGGACGCGGATACGAAGGATAATTATGAAAAGGAAAATAAACTGTTAAGGCGACCAACATTGGCATCTAAAATTTGGTTTCAGAAACTTAAGAACTGAATTAAATGATTGCTTCAGAATTATTTTAAAATTTGAAACACAAATTAAAAGCAGAGTAATAGATAAGTAAATTTATCAGCGATTTGTCAATTCCACATACCCATAAGTACAGAATGTTACTGAATTGTAATGTACAGGATATTTTACATGTTAAAGGATGTCAATACGAATATTAAAAATTATCATCTTCATAATTATCTCTGGGCATCTACTCAAATTCTATAATAAGAAACAATCCCTGACAATTCTAGGTTTTTCCGAGGTGTCTATAAATTTTTTCAAGGTATAATTTTTTTTATAAGGAACCACTTAAGTATTAGGTATCACATTTTTTAGATCACGTCTGATCCTACATCCCTTAAAAGTATTACATAATAGCGTGGACTAAAAAAGGATTTTTTTTCTAAAATAGCTGCCCTGAAAATTGTTCCTCTTGATGTCAAAATGTCCCTTGAATATTGGCATTATTTTACTTCGGTACATATTGATTTTATTCTTTTGCATTCTAGAGTTAAAAAAAGCCATTAACAGCGGAAACTAAACAAACATAAGCAATTTTTGACAAAACATGAGGTTAAGAGTTCCCTAAATTTTGTTTAAATTCTGCCAATATTCAGGAAAAGAAGCCATTTTAGAAGAAGAAAATAAAGTTGTTTTCTAGACCACTATAATAAGTATACATTAATTACGCGAGTTCATTATGAATAATCTTGTTCTCTGTCTTTATAAATATATAACTTTGTAGGAACGATACACTTTTTATATATAAAATGAAATTAAGGATGATCCTTAATTTATGAAAGTAACTTTATAGAAAGACAAGAAATGTGTTAATGGTACAAGCTGTTAGGAATATTATAATGACTTCTAAAAGAAATCCAACTGTTGAGAGAAACATGCCTTTGACAAATTGAACTGTAACCCTCTTAGGTCTGAGAGAAAAAAGAGTTACTTTATTTTTGTCATAATTTTTTACTTCTTTTCATTTTCGTAGGTACTTAAAAGTCAGGATGCGTGGTTTTTGTTTTATTCGTTAACAATAGGGTAA
Source organism: Andricus coriarius (assembly GCA_932066315.1). NCBI lineage: Eukaryota > Metazoa > Arthropoda > Insecta > Hymenoptera > Cynipidae > Andricus > Andricus coriarius. The sequence goes on along the minus strand of CAKNWT010330932.1, from coordinate 34,345 downwards.
GTGTACCAATTACTGCAGGTGTACCTATTACTGCGTTTTTTTCGCCTACTCAGAATAAGCTGAGTACAAATAATTTTTTTGACAGCAAAAAATTCCTTAAATCAATAAGAATTTACTCTACTGTATAACAAAAGCTAAAATACCGCTAAATTAGTTATATATTCTTAATAAATATTTTTAAAAAAACATTCAAAAAACTTGAAAAATCCACCATTTTGCTTCTATTTCAGTTACCGGAGTACTGTTCTTTAATCAGCCTTAGATTTATTGCATAACCTTGTACGCAGTGGAGAAATGATTTTTTTAAATCAGAATACTTGTTTGAATAGAATCAACATTTAAAAACATGTAAATTGCTTTATTAATTAAAAAATCAAGCCCGCAGCAATAGGTACACATTTATTACTGTGGCGCTCATTACTGCGGTACGAAATTCAAGCCATATGTACCTAATACTGCGGTGCTATCAACATGTGAACCTAACCTTTGCTTTAAGTTTTTGATTGAATACACGCCAGACGCTTTGAAATGATAGGTTAATTATTTTGATTTAATTTGTTGCTAAACGATGGCTACAGTCAAAAAAAGTGAAAAAGAAGGAACCAAAGAGGAAGCCAAAAACTAAAAGGAAATCTTTATAAAGTTGTTTTTACGGAAAAGAAAATTTGCTGCGCTTGCGCTTGTCGTGAAAGAGGTTATGCAAGGAGAAACTTTTGCAGCTGTATCACGAAGATATTCGATACCAGAATCAACAATAAGAGCACGTTGTAAAGGAAAATATGCAGAGAAAAACCCTAGGCCGAATACAATTTTATCTAAAGAAGAAGAGAGTCTTGTGAAGTGGATTTTTATTTGTGCCAATCGAGGATTTCCTGTGACTTGCGAAATGATATTTCTTTTGTGGTTAAATTATACTTTGAAGAAAATGACTGATCAACAAATGCATTTTTAAAAATAAAAGAGTAATTTATCTGAGAGGTATTTAACATAAAATTGTTCATTTATGATCTATATGTTCGTAAATAAATAAAATTTAAATCCGCAGATTTACATTTTTAATACGTTATGTTAGGTTCTTGTACTTGCCAATTTTTTTGGATGCACAAAATACATTATTCTTTAGGCTGAAACAGAATAACCATATTATTTCAATGTAAAATAGGTGAAAAATTGAATTGACGTGAGGTTAAACCATGACACCGCAGTAATTGGGACACTTACCCTAGCATTGAAAATAAAACATTCTATTTTTGGAAAACACCACGTAGATGGGAGCATATAAACTCCCATCTAATATTACACTGCTGAAGGCTGGTGACCTCAGTATAAAAAACCAAACAACTATGACTCTCGTAATTTTTTAAATAATCAAATTCTTTAAATTTTGTTTTTATCGAAAAATGTCATGAGGATAATGTTCAGATCGAGGGGTTCACAACTCGACCGATAGAGTGTATTCAAATGACTTCATGCCAGTGACTTCAGCGAAGGTGTATACCTGACTTCACGAGTTTTTAAACTCTCGGTTCAAATATATTTAATACCTATTAAAAATGTCACTTAAAATTTTTTAATTTATCAGCAAACAAGTTTTTCCTATTTTTTGAAAATTTTGAAATACATTTAACTTTTTCAATTTATATCAAAATTGAAAATGCAATTTGAATAATTCGCAAGGTTTCTTGTCTTGTACAAGAGACTTTAACAAAAATTTCTGAAACTCGTAAGAAAATTTGGTTTCCAATTTTGCAAATGCTCTTACCTTTTGAATTTTGATCTAATAACAAATTTTATAAGAATAGTTTCGAAATATATTTTACATCCAGTACAAATTTTGATTGAAATTTTTTAATCGGTAAGATAAATATTTGTTTTCTATTTGTTCTTTAAATTTCAAAATGTTCAAAAGTATATAACTTTTTAAATTTCGATGCGAATAAAAAATTTTATGAGCATAATTTGCAAGAATTTCTTCCATATAAAAGAAACTTCGACAAAAATTTCTGACACTTGAAATAATATTTTTTTCAAATATTGAAAATGCTCTAAATTTTTTTATTGTGGTTGGAAATATCCGGTTATCGAACTTAAACTCCATTATAGGACCCTTAAAAATGTTGTCAAAGACTGACTTAATTGGACAAATCCTTCAAAAGTTAGCGTGGCTACAACATTCAGGTAAGCATGCATACAAACATACATACAGATATACATACAGCCACACAGACAGGCGCCAACAAATTTGAACGATTTTCGAATTCTGTGAGTGCCGAACCGTAAAGATCCGTTAAAAACTAGAGATAGTAGTATTGGAAGAGGATAATATAAAAAAATTCATTTATTGAATGGTAGAGGAGGAAATTTTGATTTTCAATATTTCCTGAGTTGGAAGAGGGACATTTTTTTATTTTTAAGATTCTTATAGAACTGGAAGGGAGTTAATTTGTGTTTTCAAGTTTTTCTAAATAGGAAGAGGGACTTATTTTGTTTTGAACATTTTTATTGTGTTGAAACAGGGACACGTTTAGTTTTTTAACATTTTTATTAATGCGAGTTGAAATGAAGGATTTGGCTTCATTTAGAGCGTTAAAAACGATAGCGTGGATTTATATTTTTTATACCCGAAATCTTTGAACGATTCAATTTATAAACGTGTAAAGGTTTAAGTTTTGCAATTTAATTACACTTAATTGAAAATTTTCAGTAAAAAATGTAAGAGCTTCTATACTATATGTGAAATTATGGAGAGTCTAAATTAAAAATTTCCGAATTAACATTTGTTTTAAGCTTCAATTCACACTGCACTAGTTACGAAATTTGTGTACTGCAAACACACGTATGATTGAAGACTTTTGGCGGGAAATCGCAGTTCATGAGCCGGATACAAGCAGTCGGTCAGCTGGTCTGATTGTTGCGTATTCGGCGGTAGTCGGAACAGCTCGAAAACCTTCGGGCGTTTTTCGTATACTATTTTAGACTTTTCGCAAATTCTGGTTGCAGATACTACTAGTGGCTTTCATTTCAATACGCATTCTTGTTTAAAAATATTATAATTTCTTATGACTTATTTCACTCAAAATACTAACTTTTGACGATACTTTTTACGCAACTTGTTATTGACCATTACCACCTTTACACACTGATAATTTTTAAACAGTAAATAAGACTTTTTCTAAACGTCAATCCCAATTTTTGCTCGCTTAAGTTTATTATAATATATACAGAAGTACCATCATATCTTATTATAAGAGGAATCTTTATAACAGTCTCCCGATTATCCTTAAATTCTTACATTGTATTTTAATTATAGATATACATAGAATGAATATTGATATCAAAACTCTTTTTGTATTTAATATTGAAGCGGAAGGCTTGTTCTTTTCGTTCTTAGAAACCTAATAACGTAATAATACCTTTAGTATAAGGAGGGGCAGCGCCGACCGGTGGGGCAAAGCTGACTTTGCTTATAACATCGCTATTACTTAACCATTTGAATTCTACTTTGCATTAAATAAATCTATTTTATTATAGAAATAGTGTTACGTACTCAAATCATGAAAATTGACGTTGTATGAGAAAAATTATGCATAAAACAGTTTTGACAACGAAAGAATGGAAAATTCGCTGGCAGAAATATAAAGTTTTCAACATTAATGGCAATACTTACAGTATGAAAATTTGATATTTTGACTGACAGAACAATATCACATTATGTAATTAAACGTAATTTAAGTCCAAAGTATATTGAATATCGTAGATAATTGATGCCTCACCAGAGGGGCAAAGCGCGATCAAGATAGTAGTTTACAAGTGCTTACTGAAAAAAGTGGTTGGTAGAAATAAAATGAACTCTACCGGTCGGTAGAGCAGGTTTTTTGTATTGGTACGGTACAAATATTTGCGTGTAGTCCGTTTCTATAGTATGGGGTCAACGAATAAGAGGTTATATCACAGCTATCACTATTTTTATTCAAAATAACTTATTCTTCTTGCTGGATATATTTGAAGGTAATTTTTCCAGTACGTAAAATACCACAGAAGCAGACCACCATATTTTCCCATCTTTAGATGCTTTGATTTTTATAAAAAGCTGCGATCGCCTTTACCCTCTGGTGGGAGACAAAGCCGACGAAATACAGCTTCTTAGAAATATATAAATCATGGAATCATTGTTTTATTAATGAAATTAATTTTTATAGAAATATGACATACACGCAGAAAAAAGAACCTTATATTTTACTAAAAACAAAGTTAAATCTACTGAACTTCCAAGTACGTATATGGACACCACGGTAGTTCAGTAACTGTTACAAGTATAGGCCACTGAATATGACTATCATTTCTGGTTACCAGTGCCCATACTCAAGTAGTGCTGACCTGCGGATCCGTAGATTTTACCGATCCAGTCGCTATTCTGCACGGATATTATTAGTAGCAGTGGGACTCCGATCCTGTTTTGAAGTCAAAAATTGAACGAACCTCTCTTTCTATCTCCACACGTTAGAAAAAGAGGTCCGTTCGATTTGCGACTTTCGACACGGTATCGGAGTCCCACTGCAGAGCTAACTTATGTTAATGGTATAGACTATAATTTAGACTTTAGAGTCTTTAGACGGCACTATAAATGGTGAAAAATATTGCTAAAAAATAATTATTAAATAAACACACGGTTAATTCATGGATATATGTTCGGATATACTTATAATTAATCGGTATTTGTAAGTCACATCGCTTAAAATACAATTACGATTTCGCACGCAACGAGGGGGATTCGAACGCATAAACCTAAGCACGCAAGTCGACTATCTTAACCACTACACTATTATACAAGTTGCGATTTGTAAAATAATCCCAAAATGCATTCCTAACTGAGGTGGCGATGTCGGTAACGACTTCTGAATACACGGCCATGCCATCGCGCGCACAAGAAAAAAGCTCTCGCATTTACCTCATATCCATACAAGTCAGCTGTGACAGGCGCGGGACACAAACACGTCTTACTCCAATAAACTCTCAACTGTACACGATCTGTGAATAAGATGTGTCATCCAAAATAGTGTTATTTATTATAAAACCCCTTCATTGCTACGGTGGAATATGGAGTAATGTGGCGACTGTCACAGAAATGTCAAAAATAAATGTTTCTTAGGTGATGCCATGAGGTAATGCAATCCATCCACTGCTGATGGGTTCATGAACTCATCCGGTGGTCCGTGCGGATCGGATCGGTAGCATGTACCGATCCTTCTGCAATGTTCACTGCGCCACTATTGTAATCTGGGTTCAGTAAATTTCACATATCTTACAGTATTTCATACTAGGGAATAGAGGTGTAATTTACTAAAGTATTACCGTTTAATTCACCTTAACTTCACTGTGACATTTACGAAATGCTAAGTGATTTTGACATTTTCACACCCTCATTAAGAGCAGTTTTTACTGTTACGGTTACACGAAACACGTTACATTTCTTGATAAGTAAATATAACATTTCTTTTTTCTGCGCGTACAATAATGACAGTTAAATGGTTGGCGCTGCCTGACAAAAGCAAGTAATATTTACGCCAGTATTGAACATTTAAATGAATTATAGTTCTTAATTTTATCATCGCATAATTTCGCATAATCCAGATATTTGAAGCAGAATTTCGCATAATCTTTGTCGCAATCTGCCTGACACTGTGGATTTCTCTGCCTTTTTTAAATATTAAAACCTCTATCCATAGTATTTATTATTTGATGTAGTAAATACATGTACCATGCACTGAAATGAGGCTGCAATAGTAATAGTCGAAATGGCGATCGCAAAAGTGCGGGTGCATCGATTTCCGGAAAGAAATTAGGATGGCAAAAAAGTCACTTCCGTTACGATTTTTGAGATTATTTGTGATTTTTGATTTTTGAATTTTGAGATTTTTTAGTTCGAAGATGAGCTGATGGCTAAAATATAGCTCTAAATTAGCTCTACCAATACCTCTTTGGTTGCCTCACCCCACCCTGTCTACAACCCTGGGCAACCCCTTCCGAAGTACCGATTTTTGAGTTAATTACAATGCTCATCGAATTCAAGGATAAATCCAACATTAAATCAAAGCTTGAACCTCCCTCTAACTAAATAACATGGGTTGCCACTTTTAGCTAGTCCGAAATATCGGGTGACCCACTTTGAAAATGTACCCGCAATTTTAAAACTTCCTGTGAACGTAATTGAAAATAATGTTTTTCCTAGTTTGATGTATAATTAATCATTTAGGAGGGACTACTGAGACTTTCGGACTGTAACGTATAGGCTTGATCTACTGAATGCAAAAGTTGAATATGCCTACCGTTTCTAAATATACGTAACTTCTAGTAATGTACGGGTAACACCACCCGTTAGAAAGTAATTATCTCGCTGCGAACACCGCACAAAGCAAGCCATAGAAGGACCCCTCTCCATCGAGCAGAGTGGGGACTTCCAACCAATAGCGACATAGCACGCTCAACCAGCACTGAGAGCGAGTTCACTGACAGACAAGTCGCACATCGCTGGTTACTTCGGTCTCGACGCCAGTGTTCACAGATCGTGGGAGCAGGTGGCCCCCACCACGACTCCCGTGTGGGAGCAACACACGTAAACGCCGCGTGTCGGTGTGTCCCCACTTCGTCACTTGATTCCACGGCGGCCGTTTTACCGACATTGCAAACAAATGAATTGAAATTCAATTAAATTTAATCAAAATTAAAATTAAAATTAAAATTCAATGAAATGTTTGCCGTTTTAGGTTTCTAAGAACGAAAAGAACAAGCCTTCCGCTTCAATACTAAATACAAAAAGAGTTTTGATATCAATATTTAGTCACTTGATTCCACGGCGGCCGTGGAATCAAGTGACGAAGTGGGGACACGCCGACACGCGGCGTTTACGTGTGTTGCTCCCACACGCGAGTCGTGGCGGGGGCAGCCAGCTCACACGATCTGTGAACACTGCTCGACGCTCGTTAGGGTGAGGTCAGCTCATGGTTGACGCTCCAGAGGAGAGTGCTCTTACAATAGGCAAGGAGGTATAAGTCACGCGCGATGGGTTCAAGTATCTCAGATCATCGTCTTTTAATCTAAGGTTTAGGATTTTGTGCAGTGTAGTGTTCTTTGTGCTTATAAACGATATTAACATCCGGGATGGATGCATGATTCATGGATTTATTTTAAATATTACTGTATTAGAAAATAATAGTAGCTAGGTGATTTTTAACCAAATTAGAAGCTTTCCCTGTGACTGGTTCGCCCGTCACTTGGCTCGCCTGAGATTTGGATACAAAGCATTTCCAAGCTACGTAAATTTATATCATCCTTTCTTTCTGCAATGTTCCTTCGCGCGCATTGTGACTCGTAAGGCGGTGTGGATAAGGCTAATACTTGCCTTTTCTAATGCACACTTGTAGCTAGGTGTTTAATAATTAAATTATAAGCTTTCCTTGAGATTGATTCGCCCGTCTCTTGGCTCGCCCAAGATTTCTTTATTAAATATTTCGGAGCTACTAGAATCTATAATGTTCTTTCTTTCTGCAATGTTCGTTCGCGCGCATTGTGGCTCGTAAGAGCTAATGGATTAAAGTAAAACAAGTATGCTTTTACTCATTGCAATAAAATTAAAGTTTGAAATTTTTATTTGTGAGGATCAAAAAAAAAATCGAAGGTGCTCAACCACTTCTTAAAAGTATTTTATTTTCTCTAACAATCTAAATCATAACTATAAAATCTCATGAATTTCACTTCAAAGCGAATCAAAGGTTTTAGAGCACCGTATTTTCTGGCCTTGCAATGAATGTAAGACTGAGCTTTGTCAGAAAAATCAAAATGATTTTGAATTTATTTTAAATATAAATATACTATAATATTACTACTTGCAAATTATTCACTCTAAAAGGCATGCACACCAATTCAAATTGTTTGAACTAGGTGGTTAATGTTTGTCTTCCTTATTGTAAATAAAATGTCGAACGAAAGGCGTCTAAGAGAGTTAGAGAAAAATCAGTCTCATTTGGAGAGCACTTTAGAAAGAAAGGTGATCCCGTGTGGAAAGATGCCGTGGTTGAAAAACCTTCCCGTTCCGAAATTTTCAGGTGATGTTAAGGAAAGGCCAATGCAGTTCCTAAGGAATTTCGAAGTTTACGTCGGTGCTGTTGACGTTAGTAAAACGCAGCAGCATTGCGTGATTTTGGCTTCCCTGGAAGGCATGGCCAAAGATTGGTGGAATCTCATGTCTTCAGACAGGGATAACATCGATTCCTTTAAAGCCAAATTCACCCGCAAATTTTGAAACGAGAACGTACAACGCCAAATCAGCAGGAAATTGGAATTTGCATGGTATAATCCGCGGAGTAAAATCTCTCGGGCGGCTTATCCTATCCAAATAACAACGAATGCATGGGATCTAATTCCACCACCTTCAAATTCTGAAATTGTGCATAAATTACCTAGACACTTCACCGAAGACATTAAAACGGCTATATTGGTTAGAGGCATTAAGGAGTTTGAGGGTTTAGTTGAACTTCTTGAAATATTTGACTTGAGTCAACCAATTAACTTTGAAAATTTTAAGGATTCTCAATCTCCGTACAATCAAGAGCCTTATCAGCATTCATTTGATTCTGGTAGTCAACATCAACATTTAGGTAATTATAATAGTCCGGTAAACTATAATCAGGGATGGCGGAAACGCGGCAATGAGAGCCAACAATATGGTAACAATCCAAATAACTATCAAAACCGTAACCGCAACCCAAATTTTAATAACTACAACCGGGGTAGGAATAACCTAGAGTTTAACCCTTCTCAACTTTATGATCAATAAGCGTCAGCAGAAAATACGAACGCCAATAATCATTCCAGGGTATTACCTACCACTTCAAATAGCCACATGCCAATAATTCCGGGATACAACCCCTAATATCTCCTCAGGAAAGTCAGAATGTAACTAACCTTGCTCAAAATAACCCAAGCAGCAACAGCCCTAATCAAAGTGTACAACCCCATAACCAAGGCAATTATCTGTCAAATACTGAAACAGCCAATTTCCAACCTAGTTTTCTTAAACCTTCCACTAGCTACACTCAGAACTCCTTTTTTCCTAGCCGAGCGGGAAACCCCTAAGCCTCGAGTTTGAAAATAATGTCGTACCTGACCAAGTTATAGCTTCAAACTCGACGCCACTTAATGAAAATTGTACGATAAAAGAAATCGCAAGTGTTGAATTTCCTACGAATTTCCGTGAAGAATTGTTAGAGAATGAAGACGGAGTAATTACTAAGAGATTATACAAATGTCCCGTTATACAAATGAATTGAGAAAATAAGTCTGTTAAGGCCTTGATCGATACGGGCAGTGAGATAACTTGTGTATCGGAGTCCTTTTACCTTGAGCATTAAAAAATGCGAAAAATTGCCAATTGTAGGCATGTCAATCATAGGTGCTACAGGTTCCAGACCTGTACGCATTAAAACGCAATTATACGCGAATTTTTCTCTAGGCGAATGGAAAGGCCAGTTTGTATTTATAGTTGTGCCAAAATTTAACAAGGATTGTATGTGAGGAGTAGATATATTAAAGAGGTTTTAATCAAAAATTGACTTTGAGTAAAATACTGTAACGTTAAAAGATGCAAATGGTACTATAAAAATATGTTTAATTGAGGATGAGCCGGAAAATTAAAAGTATATCGGAAGAAATAATTATGGAAAAGATAGAAACAATCGATACCCTTAACGCGAGCAAAAAGCTAAAATTCAAAGAAGTTATATTAAAACACATTAAATTGTTTAACAAAGGACCAGGTTTAATTAACGTATACCAACATGCATTAAAGATAAAGGATGATCAGCCTTTTATTTCTCGTACTTATCCAGTACCCATGACACTTCGAAAACGTGTAGGAGAGGAAATAGCAAACTTAATAAAAAAGGCAAAATTCGGCGTTGTAACAGCGCATACATAAATCCTCCAGTTATAGTCACAAAAAAACGGCGATATTCGTCTTTGTTTAGACGCTAGGAAACTTAATAGCATACTTATAGATGATTACGAATGTTCCGAACCAATGGATGCAATATTCCAAAGCTGCGCAGGTGCGAAATTTATTTCGACTCTAAACCTGGTAATGAGTTTCCGGCAGATTCCTTTACAACCAGAATCCTGCAGCTATACTGCTTTCCTATTCGAGGAAAAATTTTATGAGTTTTGCGTCACACCCTTCCGATTAAAAACTAGTACTGCTGCTCTAGTGCGTGGACTGGATTTCGTCTTAAGTGGCATTGGTAATTTCGTAATGAATTTCATCGATGATCTGCTATGCATATCTAAGGAATTAGATCAGCACCTTCATCATTTAGATATGCTTTTCCAACGCTTAGAAGAACATAATCTCACCATCAACTTTGAGAAATCGAATTTTTTTTTGCCAAGAAGTAAAATTCCTAGGTTACATTTGGACATCCAAGGGAATTGGACCGGACCCAGAAAAAGTCAGGACAATAAAAGAATATCCTCGACCAAAGAAAATTAAGGAACTGCGTGGTTTCTTAGGGCTGATCAATTTTTCTTCCAAAGTCTCGAAAGATCATGCCAAAGAAATCGTTCCACTCTTGGAACTCTTAAGTAAAGGGGTGATATGGAAATGGACATCGGATAGAGAAAAGGCTTTCCTACGCACGAAGGAGTTATTCTGTGAACACATCCTTCTACATTACCCCGATTTAACGAAACCGTTCTTTCTCCAAACTGACGCCAGTGATATAGCTCTCGGCGCGGTCTTATACCAATTGGGTCCAAAAGAAGGAAATCAACCAATATCATACGCTAGTATGACCCTAAAGGGACCCGAAATCAATTATTTCACTACTGAGAAGGAAATTCTGGCTATACTCTGGGCGTTGATGAAATTTCGTTCATTTCTTTATGGTCTTTGGTTCACAATCAAGACTGATCACCGCGCATATATCTTTCTGCAAACATGCAAGCTTATAGGCTCCAGATTAACACGCTGGATTCTAGCTATCCAAGACTGCGTTTGACATCGAATACTACGAGGGTAAATTTAACTTGGTAGCTGATGCTTTGAGCAGAATTCCTTACAACTCCGATGATGAAATTTCAGACGTCAACCAAGGACGAGTTTTTCTGTACCACTTAGCAAAAAAACCTTCGTCCGACCTCCGCAAAACCCTTCAAAACTTCGCCAAGGAACAGGCCACTGATCCTACTCTAAAACAAAAGCTTCACGACGCTCGTGAAAAAGGTTTAAAAAGATATGTGATTCAGGATGGTTTATTATACTTCGTTGATAAGCACTTAAAATAACTTTGTTAAACCCCTGCTAGTGTAAGGTACGTGATCGATGAGTGTCATGACTTTTATGGTCATATAGGGCCCCTTAAGTGCTTTCGCGTGTTAAAAGAAATATTTCATTACCCCAAGTTTGCTAAGGTAATACGGCAAAGAATTTCTAGTTTTCCTTCTTGTCAATTGAAAGAGGTTGCCATCCAAACTCGGTTCTCTGAAATGAGAAACGTGACTCCCTCCAAACCCGGAGAATTACTCTCCATTGACTTTCACGGCCCATTGCCTGCAACCAAGGGAGGATTCAAGTACATCCTTTCAAGAATCGATACCTTCAGTAAATTCGTTTAGCTGTACCCGATGAGAAGAGCAACAACCAAGAATGCTCTATCTAAAATTCGTGAGGATTATATCCCCAAATTTGGGAAACCCGATAAAATCATCTATGATCACGGGACCCAATTCACTTAAAAAAACTGGATAGATGGCTTAGAACAAGTAAACATCCAACTGATCTTTTCATCTATACTCCACCCCCAAGGAAACATGGTGGAACGCATTCACAGTGAATTATCGAGATTCTTCCGCTCTCTTCTAGCGAACAAACATAACTCATGATGTAAATGGGTCAAAATCATAGAATCTTGTATGAACGAGACTTATCATGAAACTACTGAATTTGCACCTATCGAAATCCACTGCAAAACCAGACCTTCCCGTATCTGGGAAAAATGGTTGAAACTGCCCGCTAAACCCCCAGACATCCCGTATGATCGGAAGATAGAGTAAGTACGAGAACGAATCCTCCGAATAGAAAAAAGAAGAGCTGAAAGCTTCAGAAGAACACATTAACTTGTGAATTTAAAGGAAGGCGACCTTGTACGCATTAAGTTTCTTAATCAATCCGACAAGGATAATAAAAAGATAGCCAAGCTTATGCAGGGTTATGAAGGTCCTTTAATAATTAAATCGGTTATTCAGCCCGGAACGTTTTCTCCAAGATCCCATCACTCAGACAGACAAGGGACAATATCACACGCAAGATTTGCAACTCTTCATCAGTAGAGAGGATGAACCCAGTACCCATGCCAATGTCCGAGTAAGCAATCCGAATCCAGTACTGTTATAAATAATATTGTCTATCTAAGCGCTTTGGAATTTTCATATGCACGCATACATCTATTATACAGGGTGTCCCAGACTCAAGTGTCCGGACTTATATAACTGTATACAAATAAACAAAATAAATTGAAAATTCCATTTCCAAAAATCAGTTGAAGTTTTAGTTTTTGAGTTATACAATATTTAAGCTGGAACAATCAGGAGCGCCATATAAGCAGTCGCGTGTGCGTGAGCGCGATTCCAACGCAGTATTATCGAAGCGAGCGCAGAGGTGGGGTTAACGACGGGAGAACACTACGTTGGACTCCCGTTCACGCACAAACCACTGTTTATACGGCGCTCCTGATTGGTCCAGCTTAATCATTTAATAACTCAACAACTAAAACTTCAACTAATTTTTGGAAAAGGAATTTTAGATTTATTTTTTAAATATTTATACAGCCATATAAGTCCGGACACTTGAGTCTGGGACACCCTGTATAATAAGTAATTTTAGGTAGCTACGTTATATTATATATAAGAAACAAAGGTCTTCAAAGTATATATATATATATACGAGAAGAAATGAGCTTGAGATATTATATATATAGAAAAAAAATGAACTAAATTATTTAGGATCACCCCATAAAAAAAAATCATAGAAACAAGAGGAAAACAAAAAAAAATTACTAAAAAGAACGAAAACAAAAAAACACAATATTTACTAATAAGTAGAGATATTGACCTACCTACTACA
>CAKNWT010330932.1:0-20056 GCA_932066315.1 Andricus coriarius | reverse complement strand
TGGGGGGGGGGGGGGCGGTATTGTAGGGTATCTCATGGCTTTACAATATAATTTTCTTTTTGAAAACCTACCAAGATAATTTTTTTTTAATGAATAAACTTTCGCCAGGCTAAAAATGTATTCATTTGCTGTGGGGGGGGGGGGGGGATTGTAACTTATAGGCTTGATCTACTGCATGTAGAAGTTGAATATGCCTACCGTTATTAAATATACGTAACTTCTAGTAATGTACGGGTAATACCATCCGTTAGAAAGTCATTTTCTCGCTGCGAACACCGCACAAAGCAAGCGATAGAAGGACCCCTCTACATCGAGCAGAGTGGGGACTTCCAACCAATAGCGACATAGCACGCTCAACCAGCAATGAGAGCGAGTTCACTGACAGACAGTGATCCCAACTTTGGCATGTTGAGCTACTGCGATTGCCCGCGCAGCGGCCCTCATTGGTCGCTGTCGGCGCGTGATTCAAACCGGGTATAATTAACCATTATTTAAATTAAAATAGATAATAATAATAAATTGCACAATATAGTCAAGATAAAATATATGTGTTCAAATAAGAACTTCAATACATTCAAGTTCGTAAATGCATTTATAAGTTATATAAATATATTAAGGTAGAAAATTTCAAACATGGAAAAGATAGAAGATAGAAAGGTAGAGATAAAAAGATAAAAGATAGAAAATTTCAAAAATTTTATGAGTATTTTTAAATTGTTAAATAAACATTTTTCTTGTTCAAAAACCTTTGTTAATGAAACATAAATTTATCTTTTGAATTCAAACAAATATGCTAGTATTCACAAAATACTCATTAGTTTTTTTTTCTAACCTTGCATCACAAACTACGTCATTTCTGATATTATTGTGCGATTTATAATAATTATATACTTTAATTTAAATAATTGTTACTTATACTCGGCTTAAATCACGCGCCAACAGCGACCAATGAGGGCCGCTGCGCCGGGCAAGCGCAGTAGCTCAACATGCCAAAGTTGGGATTACTGCTGGCAGACGGGTCGCACATCGCTGGTTACTTCGGTCTCGACGCTCGTTAGGACGAGGTCGTCTCATGGTTGACGCTCCAGAGGAGAGTGTTCTTACAATAGGCAAGGAGGTATAAGTCACACGCGATGGGTTCAAGTGTCTCAGATCATCGTCTTTTAATCTAAAGTTTAGGATTTTGTGCAGTGTAGTGTTCTTTGTGCTTATAAACGATATAAAAATCCGGGATGGATGCATTATTCGGGGATTTATTTTAAATATTATTTTATTAGAAAATAATAATAGCTAGGTGCTTTTTAACCAAACTAGAGGTTTTCCCTGTGATTGGTTCGCCCGTCACTTGGCTCGCTTAAGATTTGGATACAAAGCATTTCCAAGCTACCTAAATTTACATCATCCTTTCTTTCTGCAATGTTCTTTCGCGCGCATTGTGGCTCGTAAGGTGGTGTGGATGTGGGTAATACTTGCCTTTTATAATACACACTTGTTGCTAGGTGTTTAATAATTAAATTATAAGCTTTCCTTGAGATTGGTTCGCCCGTCTCCTGGCTCGCCCAAGATTTATTTATTAAATATTTCAGAGCTACTAGAATCTATTATGTTCTTTCTTTCTGCAATGCTCGTTCGCGCGCATTGTGGCTCGTAAAAGCTAATGGATGAAAGTAAAACAAGTGTTCTTTTACTCATTGCAATAAAATTAAAGTTTTAAATTTTAATTGGTGAGGGTCAATAACAAAAAGTCAAGGTGCTCAACCACTTCCTAAAAGTATTTTATTTTGCTTAGAAATCTACATGATAACTATAAAATCTCATGAATTTCACTTCAAAGCCAATCAAAGGTTTGGAGCACCGATTTTTCTGGCCTTGGTTAATGTTTGTCTTAATTTGTTATAGGAAGTAAATTAATTTAATTTGCAACAACTTCAGCATAATTCCATAATCTTGACTTTGTGGAAACTAGGTTCGTTTTATTTTAAAACTTAAACATATTGAAGATGGAGAGGTTTGAGGATTCACCCTTTGGGAAACCCAAATAAAACTTTAAACATTTCGCCAAGTTACAGTCTCAAAAAAAATATCATTACGATATTTGAGAAAATAGTATCAACTATAGTAACCATAAAGCGCGAAATGTAACAGGACGTACCCCTAAAAACCACCTCTATTAAATTCAAAGCTAAAAATATTGAACAAGATATCTTAGACTTTCGAAAATTACCAATTAAAAATAGCCAAAAATTCTCTTCTTTATGCCCTGCATAATATGAGAGTGATAACATTTAATCCTCACCACAAAAACGACCTTTATTATATATAAAGCTAAAAATATAAAAAATGACGATTTGGAGTTTCGAAATTGGCCAATTGAAGATTGCAGTGTCTGTACGTCCAGACACAAGCCACGTCCCCTTCCCTTTTCCAGCTAACCTTTCCCTTACCAGTCCCGTGCGTTTAGGCTCGAGCGTCTGATAACCGTAGATAAACGTTCGGACGGCTCAATAAGACTTTCGCGCTTAACCCCAAAAACTACCCCTACTATATATGGAAAACTAAAAATATTAGATTTCACAACTTAAGTTTGAAGTTTCGAAAATTAAAATTTTTCTCGTTTTAATCGAGAAAAACATTTCTGTGGCATATCCTGGATTTTTCCGTTCGCAAGCAATTTTTCACGGTCATGGAAAGCAGAAAATTCGAACGGTTAAGTCTGAAACTTTTTTCAAATGAATTAATCAAAACTGAACTGCAAATTACGACATTTTAATGCTCTAAATTTTAAGTCAGAAACATATAAAATAGGACCGTTTCACAATTTTAGATAGAAAAAATTTTTAATACATAATTTCAATCTAAACTCAATGTGCGTTCTAAATTTTTTTCTGTTGAGTCGTTCAAGAGAAAAAAATTATTCAAAATTGAAGGCGAGAAAACACTTATTCAAGTTCGTGTCCGTGGGTGTCACGTGACTCAGAGGTTCTCATAATTATCAATGGGACGATGTGGCTTTGATGGAAACTAACGAAACTTATGATAAAGGGGTTAGGTCACCGAACCATTTCATTTTCACTCCTCTTATTTCTGCACTTATGAAGTCACAATCACTCTTAAAATACTCTGATACCATAAACATATCTATTTTCGGGAGATTTCCTCTATTGGATTTTTCGAAACCCTCCTTTGACATTTTTTCAAACAATATTTTGCGACTTCTATTTTCGACGTGCAGATAAACAAAACAAAAAAAATACTTGAGCATCACTGACACATAAGCTGTGATTGATGGAAAATCCGACCCCTTTGACGTCAGAGGGGCCCTCCAATCGACATGACATCGCGATAGAAAGTTCATATTTCAAAATTAAATTAAAAATAGTAAGCAATACGTTATTGTATGGGCGTTTATAAAATTAGAATTTTATAAACTATAAGATCCATTCATTGGAAAAGACATATCTGACTTTGGAAACAACCCTATTAAACGATTACAAGTTTTTCTAAACTAAATAATTTTCAAATTAGATGTTGCATTATTTTAATTTTCATTTATACATAAAAATTCAAAACTTTTGCCTAAAAATTAAATTTATTTTTAAATGGACCAATTACAATTGTAAAGTTTCAAGTTTAACTTTAGCACCCTGAGGTTTCACGATTCCAGGCTTTTCTATTTTAAAAAATTCAGTTTAAAATTGTTTAGTTTTGATTATTTTATTGATAATTGCTGATTTTTAGTAAAAAGTTCTATGTTGGTAAGTATATTTTTTTAAATAAAAATTTTCAAGTTGACTGGGGAAAAAATGGAATATTTTAAACTGAAACAATATTTTAATAGGATTGGAAATTCAATAAAGGCGTCTTAAAATCAATTATTGTTCATTTTTTAATAGTTAATTTAAAATTCGATATATTTAAACATCATTATTCAATTTATATTTAGAGTTTAACAACCTAAAACGATTTTTATAAAAAATTGTGATACATTGTACATTCCTCATTGTCAAATTTAATTGATTGAATGGATTTTCCTTCTAAAACTTTGTCTTTACGGTTAAAGAATAAATTGAATAATATATGCCGATACGAAAGGAAATTTTTCTGTGGTCGCCCAGAAATGCCAGGAAGAAATGAATCGATTAAAGTAAGCGTCCCAGTAATCGTGACCTTAGTCCCAGTAATCTAGATGTCAATTTTCTGGCTTTTTATTTAATTTGAACGAATTTTATATCTATTTGCCAAAAAAGTATACAGATACAGGATTCAGCGAATAACTTATTTCTCCCCATTCCTAGTTTTGGAGAAAAACATATTATGAGACTCAAAACTAAAACAGATTATTGGACTTTAATGCTTCAGACAAAAATTGGTGTGGGGAAAAAACAATAATTATGACAGTAAAGTCAAACAAAAGATTAAAGCGAAAACTTTTGTACCGGAAAATATGATGAGACATAAAAACAAAACAAAATGCTGAAGCAACAGGGTTTGGACGGAAAACTATTACAATAAAATAAAATATTTGAGCGAAAATTATTATGAGACATAAAAATCGGACAAGTTATTGGGGGTTTGCCTTGTACAATATGCAGAGACACAGAAATAGAATAAATTATTGAGTAAATAATTAAATCATTGTAGATATAAAAATATTATGACATAAAAATTAGAAAAATGATTCTAACAAAACTTTTGGTAGCAAAATGTTTTAAATGCAGAAATATTATGAGACAATAAAATAATAAAATATTTATCGGAGCAAAACGTTTTGGAGAGAACCTTAACCATTGCAATTTTCTACTTTCAATGACCGTGAAAAATGTTTGCGAGCGGGACAAAAACTGGGATATGGTCGAGAACGTTTTTCACGATTAAAACTATTAAACTTTTAATTTTCGAAAATCGAAACTTGAGTCGTGAATTTTAATATTTTAAGCTTTACATATACAGAGTGTCCCAGTACTGAAGGTAAGTTTTTATATTTTTGAATTCCTCATAAAAAATGGAGTGGAAAATAATAATAAAAATTTGTTGTACAATTAATGATTAATGAGTAATTAACAATTAAAGATTAACCAATGGGAAGCATGCGTTAGATAGACGACAATGCTTGTGTCACTGATGAGGGTGTGTGCGTAAAAGAGGAATTTTAAATTTGCAGGAGGTTGTGAATATCAATGGTGCAACTTCACACGGCAACTGAGAAACGAAATTCTTAGAAGATATCTTTTCCTTTGGAATACACGTTGAATTATTATTTGAACTTCCTTCGAGTATTTCTGGTTCTGTAGAATTCAAACGAATTCTTAGAATTCACTTGTGCTGATTTGATTTTTTAAAAAGTTTTTTGCAATTCTCTTGAAACCGTTACAGTTCACCATAAATTATTTTAAATTTGTCCAAGTCATTTTATTCTCTGAAATCTAGTCAATTCCATGAATTCTTCTTAATTGTCTGCATTCATTGTATTCCCTGAACTCTTTCAAATTTTCTGATATCTTTTGAATTCTATTAATTCTTTTGAATTCTATGAATTATTTTGAATTCTCTAGATTCTTTTGAATTCTCTAAATTCTTTTGAAATTCTATATATTTTTTTTAATTCTGTAAATGCTTCAGAAGTTTGTACATTCTTTTGCACTCTGTGAATGCTTCGTAATTATCTAAATTCTTCTTAATTCTTTGAATTATTTTTAATTCTCTGAATTATTCCGCTATTCTCTGCATGCTTCCCAATTCTCTAAATTCTTTTGGAATCCTCTAAATTTTCTTTTGAATGTTTTTGATTCTGTAGAAGTCACACGAATTCTACAGAAATTTTAAAGTTTTTGTTCTTAATTCTCTTGAAATCGTTATAAAACACAGGAATTAATATGAATTTCTGCTAGTCTTTGGTATTATATGAACTCTCCGGAATTATTCTGAATTTTTTAATAATTTTTTATTTGTCTGAATTCCTTTGAATTATATGACATATTTTAAATTCTATGAATTATTTTGTATTATCTTAATTTTTTTAAATTATCTAAATTTATTTTGAATTCTGTGAATTCTGTGAATTCTTTTGAATTCTGTGAATTCTTTTTAATTCTGTGAATTCTTTTGAATTCTGTGAATTCTTTTGAATTCTGTGAATTCTTTTGAATTCATTCAATTCTTTTGAAATCTGTGAATTCTTTGGAATTCTCTGAATTCTTCTAAGTTCTCTAAATTCTTCTGAATTCTCTTAATTGTTTAGAAATTTTATGAACTCTTTTAACTACTCTGAATTCGTCAAATTCTAACGATATCACTGAATGTTATAAAAATGTTTTATAATTATCTTGAAATCATTATAATACACCTTGAGTTAGTTTTAACTCCTCCTTTTGAATATTTTTAATTCACTTAAAATCTTTAGAATACACGTTGAATTACTTTAACTTTCTTCGAATATTTTTAATCCTGTAGAATTGTACAGAATTCAAAACGCTTGAAGGAATTCAAAATAATTCAACGCGTATTCTAAAGATATCGAAAGTATTCAGAAAACTGAAAAATAATTCAGAAGACTATTTGAATGCAAAATATTTTAGAGAATTCAAACGAATTCAGGAGAATTGAGATAATACGAAAGAATTGTATAAATTCAAAATAACGAATGGTGTACTGTCAAGGTTTTACAAGAGTTCAAAAAAACTTAAAAAGAAGTCAAAGGAGTACATGTGTATTCTAGGAATTCGTATGAATTCTACAGAATGCATCATACTCGATGGAAGTTAAAATAATTCTACGTGTATTCTAAAGATTTAAAGAGAATTCATAAAATTCAAAAGATCTGAAGGAGTTTAAAGTAACTTGAAATGTAATCGAATAATTTAAAAATAATTACAAATAATTGAAAGCATTCAGTGGTCTCGTGAGAATTAACAAATTCTCATTGCTCCTGGGTCGGAGCAATGTTGCGGAATGAAAGTGTCATTTCAATAAATAACATGAGAATTCTAGATCAATTTAAAATATCTATATCTTACACCTACGTGCACATGTCCCCTGTACCTATATACCCATCCACGCACTACGACTTTCCAACCGAACAATTCACGTCTACCCCGATAGGGAAACGGCTTCATGGTAGATATAATAATAAAAAATAATAATAATGGTAAAATAATATATGGTAAAGATTTCAAGATAATTGAAAAACGTTTTAAATCTGAAGATTTCGGTTGAATTCTACAGGATTAAAAATATTCAAAGAAAGTTTAAATAATTCAACAACGTGTATTCTGATGATTTCAAGATATTGGGTTATAACTTAATTCGTGCGGTTTTTTTTCAAACTTATAATGTTATATAATAATTGTTATACCATAGTATTATTCGAAGTATTGCCCACCTGAAGCTATGACTTTTGCCCATCTTTCTGGCAATTTGTGGATTTCATCCCAAAAGAACTGCGTCGGCTTGACGGCCAAAAATGAGTGAAGCCAATTTTTTATACCCTGTTCTGATGTGAACCGTATTCCAGTGAGGGCGTTCTGCATCGACCGAAACAAATGGTAGTCCGAAGGGACAAGGTCTGGGCTATAAGGCGGGTGGGATAAAATTTCCCATCCACTGTTTTCCAAATAGTTCTTAACCGGAATAGCAACATGGGGCCGAGCGTTGTCATGATGGAAAACTATTGCCTCGTGTCTGGTCGCATATTCTGGGCGTTTTTCGGCCATTGCTCTCTTCAAATGGATTAATTGTGTTCGGTAGCGTTCTCCATTGATGGTTTCAACCGGTTTTAGCAACTCATAATAAAGCACACCCTTCTGATCACTAAATACAGAGCATTACCTTCGCACCATGGATATTACACTTTGCCGTTGATTCGGCTAGTTAGCCGGGTTGCACATATGATTTTTTGCGCTTGGGGTTGTCGTAACGGATCCATTTTTCATCACCAGTAACAATCCGATGCAAAAAGGACTTCGTCTTATGGCGTTCTAGCAGCATTTCGGACATGCAAAACCGCCTTTCAAGGTTTCTCGGCTTGAGTTCATGTGGAACCCAATTTCCTTGCTTTTCAATGTATCCGGCTGCTTTTAAACGTTTTGAAATGGCTGCTTGAGTGACTCCCAAAGATTCTGTGAGATCTTCTTGTGTTTGGCAACCATCTTCATCAAGTAATGCTTCCAGTTCTTCATCTTCAAACTTTTTTGGCTGCCCAGGACGTTCTCTGTCTTCCAAGCTATAATCACCTCTTTTAAATCGAGCAAACCACTTTTGGCACGTTCGCTCAGCTAGAGCATGTTCACCATACTCTTACACCAAAATACAATGACTTTCGGCAGCATTTTTCTTCATATGAAAATAATGAAGGATAACTCCCCGCAAAAACACTTTTTCAGGCACAGAGTTCGTCATGTTTAAGTGAACAAAAATTATAGCTGTTTACGCTTCAAATGAATGGCATATACTGAAAAAGATGCAAAACGACAGTAGCTTTGCAACGCATGTCGGATGTTTGGAACGATGGAATAATAATCAAGTTACGCCATCTCTTAGCAAACCGCACGAATTAAGATATACGCCCAATAATTCAATTTTTTTTAAATTCAGTGATACCGTGAATTAAACAAATGCAAAACAGTTGAGAGAGTACAGAAATTTTAAAACAATTCAGAGTATTCAGAATAAATCAGGGAATTCAAAGAATTTGGAAGAATTTAGAAGAATTCAGAGAATTCGGAAGAAATCAAAGAATAGTGTAAAAATTCATAGAATTGAGAAAGTTTGTTCAGAGAATTCAAAAGAATTCAGACAATTGAGAAGAATACAAAGATCACGGAAGATTTCAGAAAATAGCGGAAGAATTCAAAGTCTTAAGAAGTATTTAGAGAATTCATAAGAATTAACACGAGAATTGCAAAAAACTTCAAAAAAAATTCAAAGGAGCACAAGTGAATTCTAAGAATTCGTTTAAATTCTACAGAATTAGAAATACCCGAAGGAAGTTCAAATAATTCAACGTGTATTCTAAAGGAAAAGATATCTTCTAAGAATCTCGTTTCATAGTTTCCGTGTGAAGTTGCACCATTGATATTCACGGCCTCCTGCAAATTTAAAATTCCTCTTTTACGCACACACCCTTATCAGTGGCACGAGGATTGTCGTCCATCTAACGCATGTTTCCCATTGGTTAATCTTTAATTGTTAATCATGAATTAATTATTAACCTTACAACAAATTTTTATTATTATTTTCAACTCCATTTTTTATGAGGAATTCAAAAATATAGAAATGTACCTTGAGTACTGGGACACCCTTTATAATAGGGGCAGTTTTTGGGAGTGAGAGGTAAAAAAGTCTTGTGAAAAAAGTGCGAAAGTATTTCTGGGCCTATTATTCGGAGCATGAAACAAGAGAATTTTTAATGATCTTTAATTGGCCGATTCCAGGAATCTAAGTCGTAATTAATTAATTAACAGACTGAATAAGATCTTTACAGCTGCCCTAAGCGACAGCATTGTTTAAAAACTTGAGCCTGTGTCGAGAGAGATGTACGAATAACGTCGCTCAAAAAAAGGTGCAGCAAGCTGCCCGCAAAATCCGCTAATTGACAGGTCCGGCCGGAAAGCTTCCGATTCAACCTCTCATAGACTAACCATCTGTCTGTTGAAAAGCTTGAAGGTTCATCCACACATAGTGATCTGCCTAGAGAGATTAATGCCCCTTTGGGAAACTGAATTTACTACCTCATCTGTAAATTATCATGTGACAACGAACAACGTCACCTTCCAGAGGGACGTCTTCCGGGGCGACATCATGAGCCCTCTCGTCTTTTGCACCACACTTCTTCCTCGATCTCTCGCACTACGTAATTCTTCTGGATACCTCTGTGGCGAAACTAACCATCGCGAGCATAAGGTCACTCATGTATTTTATATGGATGACCTGAAGATTCATGCCTCTGGTAAAAGCAATCTTCAAACTGCTATAAATATCGCCCAGGAGTACACAGGAGAGATTGAGATGGACTTTGGACTGGATAAATGTGCAAAAATTCATCTGAAGAATGGAAAGATTGTTGGCTTGTGGATATAAGTATTATGAAACCTCTTAACACTGGAGAGAACTATACATACCTAGGCGTGACTCAAAGCCGTGTTCAGGACCTAACATCAGTTGAAGAGTCTCTCCGAAACAGATTCAAGCATCCGAAGCGAGAAGTGCCAAATTTTGTGGAACTATTACTTTCGAGCAGCAGCAGCAGTCATTGCACACTCGAGGCCTGACACTGTTCTCCAAGACTTAGAGAAACGAAGTATATTCGTGATCGAATTCTCGGGTTCAGCTGACTACAACATCAATGCCCAGAAAAGGGAAAGGAAGGAAAAGTATCTAGCACTTAAAATGGAAATGCAGCGAATGAAAATATCACTGGATCGTAATCTCAAAGCCATACCCGCATGCCAAAAACATGTCAAGACACTTTTGAGGTAGATGCAGAAAGCTATCATCCTTGGTTCGCTTCGCTGTGCCCTGTAGTCACCCATCTCACGGTCGTGAGATGTGGCCTTAGGTGTGATTCACTGCGGCCATACAGGGAGCCGGTATAATTTTCACAGATGGCAGTTGCACCCAGTGGGATCTTGCGGTGTATATATATATATGAATGTGTATAATATAATATGTGTAATATATACAGGGTGTCCCAGGCGCAATTGTTTGGACTTATATACCTGTATAAAAATTAAAAAAATAAATAGGAAATTCCTGTTTCGAAAATCTGTTGAAGTTTTAGTTTTTGAGTTATAAAATGTTTAAGCTGGACCAATCAGGAGCGCCATATAAGTATTCGCATGTGCGTGAGCGAAGGTCCAACGCAGTGTTATCGAAGCGAGCGCAGAGTTGGGATTAGCGACGGGAGAACACTACGTTGGATTCCTGCTCAGCAACACACTACTATTTATACGTCTATTCATATTAGTCCAAAAACTTGAGTCTGGAACACTGTGGCATACGGAAATCCACAACTTATTTATTATATTTCTATTGGCTGCCTGGAGAGGTGGGGTGATCGTCACCTACCATTTGCAAGGTGAGGGGAGAGTTGACCTGATAAGCTAGGAATTAGTTCTGAAAAAAAGTTGAAAGCGGCAGGGTGTCTTGATCGAGTGTCCACTTTGAGATTTGTCTACGTTGAGACTGTTCCGTATCAGGGGATGTCTTAGAAGAATGTCCACATCGAAGTTTGTCTACATCGAAGACCCGTCCTTGTGAGGGGGCGTCTTGGTTGATGTCTACGTTGAGGTTTGTCTGCGTTCAAGTCCGTCTACATTGAGGTCAGGGTCCGTCCACGTTAAGGTCTGTCTACAATCTATCCTATCTTCTTCTGGGTTTGTTCATGTTAAAAACTTGACCAGATTATAAACTGTCTATGTGAAGATTTATTTAAATTAAACTGGCTCATTCAGGTATACCTACATAGAAGTTAATTCAAAATGAACAATTAATTTAAGGTGTATTGGAAACAAAAGATAAACTAAAGTAAAAAAAGGAGAATCCGATTCCCGACTTGAAAGCTTTCTGGTGTTTTGGAAGGTACAAGCCGGAAGACATATACCTCCATATGCGTGGGGATCGGCCTCTCGAGTGTGAAGGAGGTCGTGGTCCAAGCTTCCGTAGCCTATATCTGTTCTAATCATTAATAAATATTTTACAAATATTTCACTCCCTCCCTTACTTTTCTCGCATGCGGCTCGGCCCTCGCTTCCATTAGTTCGCCATCCTGGGGCCTGTGTTCCGAGAAATTCTATCGGGCACATAAATGGTGGAGGCGCTGGGTACCTTCCGGGTGGCCCTTCTGTTGCGATATTAGTAATAGAGGGGTCAATCGCCCTAATTGGTTGCCCCGGAGTCCCTGGGTGCCGGATGGAGGGGGAATTTTAGAGCGAGGGTTGAGGTGTAAGCGGAACCGAGCCAGTACCTTATCGAAAGCGGTCGGTAGAGAGTGTAAGTTTTGAGAAACGAACGTGTGAGGTGATTGGTGAGGTTGTGTAATTGTTTAGTTGCGGACCTAATTTGTGTTGCGCGGTGTCATTATTCAAAGTGAAAATTTGGTTCCTGAAAAACAGAATGGAAGCTCAAGAAAATCAAGCACTCAGGAGAGGAGAGGGGGTCACCTCGAGCGGTGACCCGCCCGCATGCTCCTTCACATAAATCACAGCAGGTGAGTCATCGTAGTCATAGCTCAGTAAGTGCTCGTAGTTCATCAAAACGAAAAAGGGAGTTGGAGCTTCAGGCCGCAGAAGACCGAATCACGATTAGACGAAGAACGGCACAAGAGTTGGAAAAACTCGATTTGGAATTGGTCAACAGCCGTTTAGCAAGTCAAATGGCCGAGCTTGAAGACGAGGAACGCTATGATACCCGTTCAGAAACAATAGGCACAATTGACAATGAGGATAACGTTCGACGCTGGATTCGTACATTCAGTACGTTGTCACCCTACCCCGACGGAGGAGAAGCGACACACCCTGTTCGCACTCATGGAGACTCCCAGTTGAATTCCGAGAATGAAATGGGACAGAGTTCCAGGCATTCTCACAGTTTCGAACGAGCTATTAGGACGTCGTTAGCAGCCATAAGAGCTGCGGCTACGCACGACGTCAGTGAACAATTAATTAATCGAGCTATGGCCGTAAAGGGATTTCCAACTTTCAGCGGGAACGTTCTCGAATGGCCCTGTTTCAAGCGTGCTTTCCAGCATTCCTCAACAAAAGGTCAATTTTCAGAAGCGGAAAACCTAATGCGTTTATACGAAAGCTTGAAGGGAGAGGCTAAAGAATCTGTAACTTCGTTGATGATCACTGCTAAGAGCGCTAAAGATGTTATGGACATATTGCAGCTTCGCTTTGGAAATCCTGCAATAGTGGCGAACAGTATAGTACAAGAAATAAAACAAATGCCACGATTGGAAGCTGGAGGCTTCAACCTAATTAATTTTGCCACGAAAGTGAGAAATTGCGTGGCCGCTCTCGAGGCCGCAGGTCAGATTGGATATCTGCATAGTCCCGATTTACTGAAAGAAGTCGTTGGAAAAATTCACCCCGCCATGGTACAAAGTTACAACAGATACGCGCACTCCGATGGGAAAACGAATGAACGGGGATTAACTTGTCTGTCGAGATTCCTATTTTTCGAGGCGGAGTTGGCTTCTAAAGCGGGAACTATTGGTGAACAATTTCGGGTAACTAACCGTGACTGAGGCAATTGCCACGATGGTTCTCGCCAGAACCAAAATAAGCGGCCTAGATGGGACACGTCAGTAGGTCGAGGCATTATTGCGGCCGCAACTGACTCGAGTGCAAACATTTATTGCGACCCCGACTCCTCACACTGCCACCAATGCGGATACTGCGATGATCCGCAGCACGTCGTGACTAAATGCAAAGCATTCGCTGAACTTCCGAATCGAGAGAAATGGAAGTGGGCGAGTGAGAAGCGAGTATGTTTCAGGTGTCTATTGGAAGGACATTTTCGTAACCAATGCAACGCTGAGGTATGCAAAGCTGCTGATTGTGGACGAGATCACCACCAATTGTTGCATAATCAACAATACACACGAAACAACACAAAAGAAAGACCCAAGGATGACACACGCGTACGCGACAACAGTAGGAAGGATCCCTTGATTTGACAAGTAATGTTAAAGATGGTTCCAATGCGTTTTCATGGCCCTAAAAAGCATGTTGATTCGTATGTCTTCTTAGATGATGGCTCCACAGTAACACTGGTAGAGGAATCATTAATTAGAGACATTGGAGTGGACGGAATTCACACTACCTTCAGAGTAGAAGCAATCCTCGGTATGAAATCTACAGAATCACGAAGCAAACGCGTTAACTTTTTATCAGTGATGGAAGGAACGGTCAAATCTTTGACATAAGGAACGCACGCACCCTGAAAGACTTAAGATTGCCAAATCAATCACTTCAGGAGACTGATGTAAAGCCTTACGAGCACCTCAGTGATATAAACTTCACCTTCTATACGAACGCTCAACCGAAAATTTTAATCGGGCAATATCATTGGCCATTAATCATAGCAGAGGAGGTACGCGCATCATCTATAAACGAGCCCGTAGCATCACTTACGAAACTGAGATGGGTCCTACATGGAAATATGCACGCTAAACAAAACCGACACGCACGTGATCAGGTCATGATGTTCAATGGTCGTGAACCTTAACCTTCATAATCTCGTCAAAGAACATTTTAGCCTTGAATCAATAGGTATATCCCTCCACACCAGAAAAAATGCAAATGAAAGACGAGCAGAAGATATCTTATCCACAACAGCTCATCAAATAGGAAATTGTTGGGAAGTCGGACTTCTGTGGAAGGATGATCGCGTAGTACTACCAAAAAATCGGAAGAATGCGCTCAGTAGGTTGCGAGTACTAGAGCGAAAGATGGACAGGGACCCTGTTTACGCAAAAAGATACTGTCAACAAATGGAACATTTAGTTGAGAGTGGCTACTCGGAGAAAGTAATGAATCCAGTAGACGACAACCCACGAACATGGTATCTACCGCATTTTGGTGTCGTAAACCCAAACAAGCCAGATAAAATGCGTCCAGTATTTGATGCAGCGGATCGTCCGGATGGAACTTGTCTCAACGATAAATTGCTAACAGGACCAGACTGGACGGCGTCCCTTCCGGGAGTACTTATGCGATTTCGTCAAGGAAGCGTAGCCCTGAAGGCAGACATTCGAGAAATGTTTCTCCAGATTAAAATAAGGAAAGAAGACCAGTATGCCCAACAATACTTATGGCGGGGGAACGATCGGAATTTGGAACCAGAAACTTACAAGATGACCTCAATGCTATTTGGCGCTACGTCATCCTCTTCAACAGCCCAATACATTAAAAATCAAAATGCGGAAAATTTCAAAGAAAAGTACCCATTGGCCGTGGAAGCTGTTACTCGTAAACACTATGTAGATGACTATCTGGATATTGTCTGGACCGTAGAAGAAGCAACACAACGAATAAAGGAAATCTCCGAGATAGACATTCGAGGAGGCTTTGAACTACGGGGTTGGACAAGCAACCGCCCGGAAGTACTGTGTTCTCTACCACAAGAAGTACTTGCAAAAGACTCCATCAACCTAGACTTAGATCATCCTACAGAAGAGAGAACGTTGTGTATTAAATGGGTTCCGGCAAAGGACTCGTTTACTTTAGTAGTAGTGGTAGCCACGGCTACCACTACCCAGCCTGATCTCGCGGCTATGATCAGAAATGCTATCTTGGAAGGACAAAAGGAAGCGCTTGCGCAGTGTCAGGAGATTCTCTCAAGGATCACAGAATTTGAAAATAAGAAGCAAGCATTTAATGACAATCTCCTGACCTCTAATGAAACGATCAAAGCGAACATTGCTGAGAACTCGAATCGAATTTATGTACTCGAAGCTGTCTCAGAAAAGGGAAAAGAATACATTACTAAAATTAAAAAGGATGCCAATGATTTGAAATTACAAATGGCTACTCTTGAGCATGCGCTGAACTTAAGCGAGCAGGCGGCCTTTCAAGCGACTTTGGAAATTCATAATTTCCCTACTAAACCCAATTAAGACCATTTTGACGACCATGGACTCGATAGCTAGGGCTCTTGACGTTTCCTTTGCGAGGGAAGATATGCTCAAAATATATAGAATAATAAAGGCTTCGACCCTCACAAAATCCTCTAACCCCCTATCATTGTCGCGAAACTCGGAATTCAACAAGTGCGAGGTAAATTCGTTGAGAGACGTAAGGTTTTCAGAGACTTTTCTACTGAAAATCTCGGATGGTCGAGTAAAGATAAACATTCTGTTTCTCTACGTGAGGCCCAGTCACCTCTGAACAGGAAAATCTATGCCACTGCCCTGGGTCTCAGAAGAGACAAAATCTTCAAATACCTGTGGATTGAGTGCGGAAAAATTGTTTGTCGCAGAGAGGATGGATCTCCGCGAACTCACCTGTCTAATCTGCAGATCGTCGAGAGACTTAGACAGCAAGTACTGCTTCCTAGTGTCATCCTAAGTATATATGTCGGTGAATATAATATAACTAGTCAATTAGACCGTTTTCTAACTCATCAAGCATACATAATAATTTTTTCAGTTGAAAATTTGTATTTTTAATAACTCAAAGATTTCTCAGTTATTCTAATTGTGATATTTGGATTTACTATATTTTACTAAAACATACGTCAAGTCAAAGTAATCATGACTATATTGCTTCAGTACCATTGCAAATTTTTCTAGATTTATATCTACACTGTCACTGCGCCAACTATTGGACTCTACTTAACCCTGTTTGTCATTACCTAATTTG
The DNA here is from genome assembly GCA_932066315.1 of Andricus coriarius. NCBI lineage: Eukaryota > Metazoa > Arthropoda > Insecta > Hymenoptera > Cynipidae > Andricus > Andricus coriarius. The sequence continues at coordinate 3,698 of CAKNWT010330932.1, read as the reverse complement.
GGCTCTGTTGGTTACTGATCATGTTATTTCTATTTCTACAATCTTTGCCTATGTGCTACCATTCTTTCAGGTAACATCCAACTTGAAACCTACCATTTTACATTTTCAATGGATATCTTAAATATTTGTTATGTTAACTTTATAATGCTTAATGCTCAATGTGGGAATCTTTCCTGAAACCTGAAAAGAGGCGATTATTCGCCCTGTTCCTAAAATATATAACCCCACCTCTCCCAAAGATTTCCGCCCAAAATCCAGCAATATCAGAAACTTACTGCAGATATTGACACTAACAATTGAATGGACCCAATGCAATATGGATTTCGTGCCAGGCATAGTACTCCTACAGCTACACGTAAAGTAACTTCTGACCTTAAGCTGGTAATTGATAGAAGGGAAATAACTGTTGTTGTCCTTTTTGACTGTTCTAAGGCGTCTGATACAGTTAACCATAATTTACTATTGACTAGGCTCAAATCACTTCACCTCTCAAATATGGCTGTTAAATGGTTTGAATCTTACCTTGGTAATCGTTCTGCAAGAGTACAAATCAGCAATTGTGAGCGTTCTGATTGTGGGGAGGTCAAGAGTGGTGTCCGTCAGGGAACCACGTTTGCACCCACTCTATTAAATATCTATACCTCTGAAATTGGTAGCGAGCTTCATCATTGCAACTATCACGAATATGCTGGCGACTGTAGGCTTTACCTTTCCGGGCCTATTGCCACTCTTAAGAGTTTGCTTAAAAAGGTACAGGAGGATATTGATGTGCTGGTGCAGTGGGCCTTGACAAACGGTCTCACTCTTAACCCTGCTAAAACCAAGGCTATCATCATAGGACCTTCGTCATCTCCTTCACTTGCAACAATTGCAACCTTGCCTCCTCTTTTGAGCGATGGGCGTCTCATCTCCTTTGTGGATTCTGTGAAAGATTTGGGCTATATTCTTAATCGCTCTCTTACGTGGAATGAACAAGTTGCGGATATCTCGAGGAAAACCTTTAGAGTTCTCCAGCAGCTTAACAGGAATAAAGAATCACTTCCTATTTCAACGCGTATTCTCCTAATTAAAAGCCTCATCCTTCCTTCCTTTGACTACGGCTGCATTGTATATGACGATATTACTGATGAACTGAATGCGAAGCTTGAACGTACGCTTAATATTTGCATTCGGTTCATCCAGAATATCCCAAAAAGCGAACATATTACCCACTATAGAGAAAGAACAGGAAATCTTAACGTTGCCAAAAGAAGACAATTTTTTACGGGTAACCTGCTTTATATCCTATTCAGTAATGAAGCTCCGCACTATCTTCTTAATCTCTTCCATTTTATTGACAAAGATCAACCAACACATTCTAAACTCCGTAAAAGGAAAACAGTACTAAAAATTCAGCCACACCGCACGTGTAAAATGCAAAGGTCTTTTGTTATTCGTGGTGCTCGCCTTTGGAATAAACTACCTATAAGCATTAGGAATGCACCTTAACAATTTTACTTTAGAAAAATCCTTTTTGGTTACTTATTTAACACTTCAAATCCTATCCTTGAAATTACACGTTGGTAATACTTAAATCCTTGAGCTTAAAACATATATAAGCTTGCACATGAATGTATTTACTCTTAAGCACGTATATTCGCGCATGTACACTTACAGTATTATTGTTAACAGACCACATCTAATTATGCGTATCTTAGTTTATTTCTTTACTTCTGTTAAACACCTATTTTTTTATTTTAATCGCTAAATCAATCACCGTCACTTTTTAATAATTGAAACATGTATCACCTGTTCCTTATAGGGATATCTATCCCTAAGAACTTTTTATGAATACATAAAAATACAAATAAAGTATTAAACTTTCAATACTTTGTTTGCATTCAATATCAGCTATACTGAATTTAAGAGCTATTTGTATCGCAAACACTTCACAACGTTATTCACATAGGTCGGAAAGAAATACGTGACATTCCAATTTCAACGCTTTCGAATACTTCTACCATAATTATAATATGTACGGGAATAGTTTAATATCCTACGAAAGAACAGAGAACTCAATAACTTGAAGCGGCACATTCTTCAGCTTTAGGAGGTCATAAAGGAGTTACAAAAACTTATCATCGAATTCGTCAGAATTATTATTGGGAGAATATGAAAGTTGATATTCAGAAACAAATTCAACAGTGTTTACAATGTGAAATTAGAAAATAAGTTCGCGTCAAAACTAAAAATCCCATGATAATAACGGACAGGCCTGAAACCGCATTTGAACAAATTTCAATGGATATAGTTGGCCCACTTCCACAAACAACATTAGACAACGTAAGTATCTTAACTATTCAAGATAATTTTGCAAAGTATGCTTTAGCTCTGGCAATTCCAGACGCGATAGCTTCAAAAGTAGCTGACATTTTTGTTAAAAAATTTATATGCATTTTTGGTTCCCCAAAAAACAGTTTTGACTGACCAAGCTTTAAATCTTGTAAGCAATTTAATGAGAAGAATAGCGAAACGTTTTAGACTTAAGCAATTCAAAACAACAGCATTCCACTCACAATAAAATGGGTCTCCTGAACGATCACATCACGTGTTAGCGGAATACCTTAAAAAATTTGTTTCAAAAAATTGCAAATGAGATGATTGGCTTGAATTAGCCATGTTTTCTTAGAATACAAGTGTCAACGAAAGAACAAAGTGTACGCCCTATGAATTAGTTTTCGGTAAATTAGCTCTTCAATCACCAAATGAACCACTATCAAGGCAAGAAAAATTACAAACTTATGACGATTACCTAATGAATTTTATAACATAATTATATGAAATGAGAACTCAAGCGAGACAAAACTTAATTGCGGCTAAAGAAAAGTCAAAAATTTATGATGATCGAAAAGTTAATCCATTAGAAATCAAAACTGGAGATAACGTCTTTTTATTAAGTGGAAAAGAACTTGAAAAAAAATTTGATGACCAATATAAAGGGCCTTATGAAGTCTTAGAAATTTTGGGAAAAGGATACGTTAAAATTAACAGAAATGGAAATCCTGTAGTAGTACACGTCCATAGACTTAAACATTAACACATAAAATGTCAAACCGCTAATAATTAAACGAAAAGCCCTTACCACTTTAATTTCAGATGGATTCCATCCACTGTCAGCGTATAGACTCTCTGATCGTCGTCTTTACGCATGAAATTGATCTACTCATGTTATGACCATATTTATTTCACACGGAACTTTTCGAAAGAAGTAACAGTCATATTCCTAAATGAACACAATACCTGAGAAGCATAGAAACCACTGAGGATATAATCCTCAAAATTAAAATCAGCTTCTGCACTAACTTCTGCTTTCTTTTGACAGGCTATCGAGAAGCAAAATGAATTAAAAACTCTAACTTTCATCTGGTATCTTCATAATATTATTCATAGTAACCCCATCTGATGCGACTACCTCGTACATCGATTATTATCTTTTCTCGCACTCATTTGACGTTTATCTTGAGCCTATTATTAATATACAAATCCATTTCGAAGAATATCATTTTTTGTCTTATTTAGACATGTTCGAATTATATGTACAGGGTGTTTTTTTTGTTAACTTGAGACATCAAAATATCTCAAGAAATACGCATCCTATGAAAAAATATCCGAAATAAAAACTTTTTATTTTCGAGGGGAAAAGCGACTTTGAACAAATT